>PDNA01000169.1:0-72711 GCA_002573605.1 Polytolypa hystricis UAMH7299 | reverse complement strand
TTGACCGCCTGTTCGTGCGTCTGGTCAATCATTCCTTGCTGCTCTTTGACCTTGGTCTCGAGCTCCTGGATCCGAGCCAGTAAGGCTTGTGCTGTGACTGCCGTAGACATGTCTTCCTATTGGTTAGTTCTTCCTAAGCTAGGGTGATACTTACCTGAATCAACAAAGTGTCCTTTGTCTTGTATAGTTGAAAGATAAAGAGAGTTATCATAATCTTGTATGGTTGAAAGATTCTGAAGGGGTTTGTAGTTTTATATCCTTCAAGCCAATGCTTTGAAAGATAGGTATTCAATGTGTTACAAAGTACCTTGTCCAATTAAGCAGGGCAGAACCTCAACTAAACCTCAGGGGTCTGTGATGCCCTTAGGGGATATACTCTGGTATACACCAAGCTTGTTTATTACCCTAAGCCAGTGTTGTGGGCCTTGACTCACTGTAGTGATGGGGGGTGATCTACTTCTCCAAAGGGACAAAGTAATCCAGCTAGAGGACAGCCTTGTACTGTATATCAGGGAAGGCCTAATAGGATGCAAAGGTAGGGCACATATAATATCAAAGTAGAATTGCAGTGCTGTTGTAGCTAGTGATCTAGAACTAAGGGTAGATCTAAGATTGGTATTGTTATTGAATGTGAAGTAGAAGACTTCTGTTCCTAAGGGTAGAGGAAACATGTCCTTTATATACATGATGAAAATCCTGTGGTAGATCTGGTAGACCTGGTAGACATTGATCTACCAGTGCTACTGGGTCTACCATCTGTAGACCTGGTAGACCTGGTAGACATCAGTCTACCAGTGCTACCAGTTCTACTGCTTGGATTACATGATCTTCCAGTTATGTAACTTCCAAGTTTCACTGGTTTTTCTGTTCTGCTGCACCTCTACCCCTCTGGGTCATTGCCAATCAATGGTCTCTGTTAGTCTGTAACATTAGCTTTGAACTTCTGAATCTGAGCTAGTAAAATTTGTACTGTAACTGCTGTAGATATATCTTTTCTATTAGTTAGTTTTTTCTAAGCTAAAGTAATACTTATCTGAATTAACAAAGTATTCTTTATTTTATATAATTAAAAAATAAAGAGAGTTATTATAATCTTGTATAGTTAAAAAATTCTGAAGAAGTTTATAAATTTATATAGTTAAAAAATTTTAATTGTAATTTTATATTCTCTAAGCTAATACTTCAAAAAATAGATATTTAATATATTATAAAGTACTTTATCTGATTAAACAGAGTAGAACTTCAACTAAACTTCAGAGATCTGTAATACTCTTAGAAGATATACTTTAGTATATATCAAGCTTGCTTATTACTCTAAGCTAGTATTGTAGACCTTAGCTTACTATAGTAATAAGAAATAATCTACTTCTCTAAAGAGACAAAGTAATCCAGCTAGAGAACAGCCTTGTACTGTATATCAGAGAAGGCCTAATAGAATACAAAGATAGAATATATATAATATTAAAATAGAATTGCAGTGCTGTTGTAGCTAGTAATCTAGAACTAAAAGTAGGTCTAAGATCAGTATTATTATTGAATACAAAGTAGAAGACTTCTGTTTCTAAAAGTAGGAGAAATATATCCTTTATATATATAATGAAAATCCTTGGTAGATCTGGTAGATTATATAAATATAGTAGATCTAAATCTACCAGGTCTACTGAGTTTACTGAGTCTACTGTTTCTGTTATATAACTTCCTGTTATATAATCTCCAGTTCCAGAAGTTCTTCCAGTTCTGCTGTGCCTCTTTCTCCTGAGTCATTATCAACTAATAATTCCTGTTAGTCTGTAACACAGCCTGTAGAATGCACTATATATCTCATGTTTTTTAAGCTGTGTTTTTGAGTTTCTTTGATTATTAGACCTATTATTTCAGTTCTTTCCTTTGAAATTTCCAGAGTCTTTTTTATAAGCTTGTAGTTTCTTTTTAGGATCAAGGTTTTTCTCCTAGAGTAGGCAAACCTTTATTTCTTATAGGAGGTTGTTGATATCAAGCTTAATATCTTTATTAAAGTCTTTATCCATCTCTTCATCTATTCAGCCCTGAATATAGTAGTGAATAGGTTCAGATACTGACAAATATATAAGGTCCAATTGGAGGTAATTGGGGGTTTTATAGCCTAGGTTATCCAGCCTAGCTTGGATGTCTTTGAATGTGTTTAGAAACTCCCTATCAGTGCTCCATTTCTTTGAATATAATCTGAAGAATTCTATTGTAATATCCTGCTGTTTCTCAGTCCTAGATCTTGTGTATAGCAAATATATTATATAATAGATATTGTATACACAGGATTTCAGTGGGATAGCTAGTTTTTTCTGTACACTGGAATGTAGAGATTCTTTAAGATAGTTGACTAGCCAGTTATTTTAGTAGTGCTATATAGCTTCCAATATCTGCCTGGTCTCTGGGGTGAATGTAAAGGGTTTGTATTAATATTTATCAATAATTCCTCTAGCCTTTACCAAGTCCAGTTTAGATAATAGGGACTCTCTCTATATCTTGAAGTTGCTTGAGCCATTGAGGGTTATCAGTTTGCCAGCCTGTTCTCTATATTTATTGATCTGAGTAATTATTTGACCAATGTAGAAGTTAGAATTGTAGGCAATTAGTCCTATCTCTTTATATAGGATGGGTTGAAAGCTTGAGAACCTGGTAGGCACAGGGGTTGATAATTGGGGGTCTCTAGTATTAGATTCTGCCATAGCCCTTTTTGCCTTGACTTCTTCCATTTGTACTTGTAGTTCCAGCTCTTTAATTTGAAGTCTTTTTAACTCTATAGAGTCAGCCTGACTAGTGGGCTCTTCCCTATACTGTTCCCTAGCTTTGCTTTTGTTGTGTAAGCTTATGTTAGGGGTAGGGGTAGTTATATCCTCTATATCTGTGTTATCCTCTGCATATTTGTTGTTTTCCACTGGGTCTTCTGGGGGGTTGAATAGGTCAGTAGGTAGGGGTCTCCAGGTTGTTCATAATGTAGTTCCTGGGGGGGTTCATGGTATGGCTGAGGATTGGGTTGAGGGTGTATTACCCTCGATATCACTACTATCTGACATGTTCACTGACCTAGATCAGGTGCTTCTAGGAGCCATTTTTTCAGTGATTTCTAGGGTGAAAATTCTTCTCACAATAGAGATTTCAACCAATTATTATTGGATTTTAGTGTAGTCTTTTTGAATCAAACTCTCTATATTGAGATTTGTATATAATCCACTAACAATTGTAAATACATGTTGTTGTGGTTGTTAAATCGTTGTGGAAGCACAGAGGGCCATAACCTGTGAGAGAGTTGATTGGAGGATAACTCTCTCAGGGATCCGTGGAATATACTACTAGGGGCTTAGTCACCTGACACCAGAAGATTCGGCTGACTCAGCAAAACAGCGATCTTGCCCCGCCAAATCTTTCGGAGACTGCCAGTGGAGGTTGAAGGGGGCGCATATCGTCCTTTTTATTGCTTGATGACGACACGACACTATTGCACTCTTTATGACCTGCTGATTTGCCGTCTCACGTTGGTCTATTTTGGCTATTAATTACCTGACCAGGATAGAGACTCTCTCAGCTACTTCAACCTATCGCCCGCGATAGCAGACAACTCCCCATTTCCAACTGTCGATTAGCACTCACCACGACAAGTCAAGCAATCGCCTGCTGTATAAAAGGCACAGCTCTCTATCCGTGGTATACTAAGCGGGATATATCTCTTAATAACTTGGAGTTCACGATCCTCCCCTAATATGCGTTTAATTAAAAAGAGCATTGAGCGCGACGGCTCAGGCTCAGTCACGCTCTATCCCGAAGAGCCAGAGGATATGGTATGGTTTTGACACATAGACCGCGCTCTTCCAACTATACTCTCCCTAAGTGCCCTATTCGAATATAATAATGTAGAGCTTACCAATGAATAAACATAGCTAATCACCGCTATTTTCTGCTGCAGTGGCACGCATATAACTTAATACGTCCGCACGATCTCCTAAAGGCCAGCGCGATCCGGCGTGTCACAACCACGGGGGTTACAGGAACTACAAGTTCTTCGCGCGTACACTTGACGCTGCAGATTCGGGTTAAGAGTCTCGACTTTGACCCTCAAAGCTCGGAGTTACATGTCTCCGGACAAATCGTCACGGAAACCCCTCACACAAAGGTCGGCCAACATCATACCCTCGATCTCGAACTTCAGCGCAACTTCACACTTATAAAGGGGGCGGGCGATGAATCAGGAGGATGGGATAGTGTTGCGCAGGAGATGTTGAAGGATGCGGTGGATGAAAGCGGAACTAGAAGAGCAGAAGCGGTTGCAGTGGTGATGCAGGAAGGACTAGCCCATATATGCTTCATTGGCCAGTTCCAGACTATTTTGAAACAGAAGGTCCAGACAAATATCCCGAGGAAAAGACAAGGAGGCGTTGACCACGATAAGGTGAGCGGGAAAGATGGTTCCCACATACACAGGACTTTGAGATCAGATACTAATGATGCTTATCTTCCAGGGTTTAACGAAGTTTTACCAGCTCACACTTGATACCCTCCTACGGCAGATGGAATTCAACACCTCAAGCACTTCATCCTCCACAAGCTCTAGCAACGACCCGAGCGCTAGACCCATCCTACTAGCTTCGCCCGGCTTTACAGCCGCGGGATTTCAAAGCCACATCCAATCCGTGGCCAGCACAAGCCAACCAGCATTAAAACCTCTTCTTAAAAACATCGTCGTCGTCCACTCCTCGTCCGGCCACATGCATTCGCTGGCCGAAGTCCTACAATCACCCTCTGTGAAAACGCTCCTATCAAATACCAAATACGCAAGGGAGACCGCGCTGATGGATATGTTCTACACGCATCTACGCAACGAGACGAATAAAGCCACCTATGGCCCGGGAGAGGTGGAATCAGCTGTTGACCAAGGTGCAGTCGGTCGTGGTGGAGGTGTCCTGATCATTTCCAACAGGTTGTTTCGCGCGCAGGACGTTCGTGAAAGGCACAGATGGGTCTCGCTCGTCGATCGAGTAAGGGATGTAGAAGGGGGTGAGGTCAGGGTTCTCAGTTCCGACCACGAGAGCGGTCGTCGGTTAGATGGATTGGGTGGTGTCGCTGCGATATTAACCTTTCCTATAATAGAGGGAGAGGGAAGTGAAGAGGATGAACCCGAGGTGTAAGCGCGGTGGGCATACACGAGGCCTACACCATGGTGTTGGGTGCCAGGTCTTAGGATGATGATATGTCCCGCAACAAAGATCATCTACCGTTTTGGCCTCCTTGATCTGGTCATGACAGATATGAGATATGATTTCCTCAAAGATTATGTATACACCTATAGACAAAATTGAGTTTGAAATACTCGTTTAATACATACATATATATTGGTTCTGAGATACGAAGGCGGCTAAGGCGCAGACGTTGGATCCTTTTTTTTCTTTCTTCCCATTTTGATTGAATCTGTCAGACCTCGCATCTTTTCTGACAGGATACTAGGAACTTGAAGCAAGTTGACTGCATATTTGGCCCGCTTGTTGCATACTCCAATAGTAGTGTCCCAAAGATAGCTCAGAGGTTGGTCGTTTCAATAAGCATAGCGGGAAGAAAAGTGGAGATTGAGCCGTGGACAGGAAATTGTCTAGTCACGTGATGTAATTACTACTCCATCATCGCATCGTCAACGTCCAAGCGAGATGGAGTCGAGCATGCCACATCATCAAGGTTCTCTCTCCTTTTTTTTTCTTTTTTTTTAAACCAAGGTCCAGCGGCGATCCTAACAAGCTCGGAGACTGGTTTTTTCCTCAGCTCGTATCCATTAGATTGAAATTGATGGCATGGATGGTCAAGTTCAAGCCACAAGTATGACGATTTTTCTAGAAAGGCTGAAACCAGGGGACCCCCTTCCCTTACCCTCCTTTGGGCTGATCTGATCTTACGCTAGTACTTTACATTTTTACTTAAAATATTTGTGCTGACAAGCTCGTATTATCGTTGTTCTCTTTTTCTTTTTCAAGTTTTCTTTGACTCTAACAAAAGTCCCTTTTTGGATATGTATGTATGTACATATCTTTGTTTCCTCCTATTCTCCTCCGGGGGAAAAAAAATCTCATTTTATGCAGACACCCGCTCTTTCATTCTTTTTTTCTCATTCCAATTATGAGACCCCCTTGGTCCTCCAGCCTTTTTCCCCCCTTTTCTCTCTCTCTCTCTTGCTCTCTTTCCTTTTTTTGCAAAAGAAAGGGAGGGGAAATATCTATCTCCTCTCATATAGCCTCTACTATACGTAACCTACCCATTCCCACCCTCTCAAAAAAAAAGGGGGGGAAGGGGGGGAAGCATGCAAAGAAGGGAAAGATGTAGGAAAGGCTCGCACCGCACCTGCGGATGAGGAGAAAGCTCCGACCATATCCCACCCGTCCCTCCCCCGGCGCTGCCGCGCCAGCTATTACATGACATGAGTCTTGTGTTCCCCTTTTTTGGCACCTGTGCCACATCTTGGGTGTGTATGTATGCATACGCGTCGAGCCACCCTCTCTCTCCCCCTTTCTTCGCCCGGTCCTCAATACTGGGAATTGTGTCCCGACTTTGATGTCGTCATTCCCGATCCCTTGTAAAAATAAAAAAAAAAGGGAGACGTCAGCTTCTTCAGCCTCCTTCTTGCGTATATAACATACTACGTATCCTGGACATTGCATGTATATACGAATCGACGGAAGTGGGGAAGGGGGGGAAGTGGGAGGGGCGGACGCTTCATTATGAATCTATCTCGCCAAGCGGATCCATTCCACAAGGCGGCCACGTTTTTTTACTTTCCCTTTTTTCGTCCGTGAGGAATAGGTGCGATGGAAGGCGGGGGAAAGGAAAAAAAACAAGGTATGTACATTCTAGGCAGCTCCCCCCTTGGTGATTTGCTGGTTAAGGCTGTACTGTACGACAACGTCAAGCGTTTCAGGTCTCTTGATAAGTAATGCGTTGAGAAACCCGGGGGGGAGGGGGGGGTAAAGAAAACAGCCCTCTCTCGCCTTCTACTCCCCTCTCGCGCGCGCCTCGTATATCAAACACATGTGTGTATGTCGTGTGTGTGCATGTGTGTGTGACGTACGATGCATAAAGCTCTAAAGCCGATTTGCGTGCAACCACGCGAGGAAAAAAGAGGGAAAGAGCTCCGGGGATTCTTTTAGCGCCTAGGGGGTGGTGTGACAATGGGATCCGAGCAAACCACCCCCCCTCCCCCCTCGAAAAAAAAAAAGCATAAAGCCGTTGAAAGCTTTTCTAATAATTGCAAAAAAAAAAAAAAGAAAAGAAAAGAAAAGCGTGTTTGAAGCTTTTAAAGGCGCCAAGGAGTTAAGCATATACTTAATGTAGGCAGTAGATAAAATGTATATACATACGCACTTCTAGCTAGGGTATAGTTATCATACCTTTTTCTATGATTGTACTAGGAAAAAGAATATATGTATTACAATTCTGTCTAACTTTCGAAACTGAGCTTTTTATGCACATACCCGACTCAAAGGTGCCAAAGAGGGAGAGAGAGAGAGCTTCCCCCCTGTTTCCCCCTCCCCCTTTTTGGCCCCCGCCCTGTCAGATCCTATGACGATATGTGGATATGTGTTAACTCTGTAGCTCTCTAGCCGCGAAGAAAACAACACGCACAATTCAGCCTCGCTGTTTCGCAAAAATAAAAATAAAAATAAAAATAAGAAGAAGAAGAAGAAAATTCTCGGAGACATTTCTCAAACTTTTTGCATCCTTGACTTCCTTCCCGTATTTGGACTCTCTTTCGATGGGAGTAGAATTCTAAGCTTTGGCAGACTTGGCGGCTAGGCTTGATAGAAGTGTTAGCCAGGGAAATAGCGAGATAAAAAGAAACTTGAAATGAACAAGTGGATCATATTCATTTTCTCAAATTGATCTAGTTGTATCTACATAACTTAAGGAAGGAAATATCCAATCAGCAATATACATAGTATGCTATATATATATACCAACAAATCCGGGGCAACAAAAACTAAAACCAGTAACTCAGACAACAAAAAGCACGTTCAGGCACAGAGAGAGAGATGGAAAGACCTCGAAAATCCATGCTCCCTTCCTTTTGAGCCAGGTGGGACTCTCCTCAGGAATTCCATGAAAAGGTTGATTTTCCCTAGCGGGTAGTGGTGGTGGTGGTGGCGGTGGGGTCTTGCCAAGATCATTCAACACACGGAGTAGTGGCGGTGCTTGTTCTTGCTTTGACTCTGGCTATATGCGGGGTGGCTTTGTAGATAGTAGTCTATGAGGCGGTGTTTTTTTGGGTCTTTCTTGGCCCGTGACTAGCCCGTGGGTGCAGGCCATATAAAAGAAATTACATTTATAATTAATAAAGATGTTGGGATTAATAAAAAGGATTATTATTAGCACTATTCAGCTTGGGGATCATGGGTGGATGGATGGTTAAACTTAGCTGGCGGCCGGGCGGCCGGGCCCACGGAACCTTTCCCTTGTTGCCCTGGACCCTCCCTTGTTGAGTTCCCCCCCCACCCCGCCTCTAGAAGTGGAGTCATTTCATGCGTTACGGGAAGCTTATTATCGCTTAGATACTTTCGATATCTAAGTTAAAAATACGGTGAATTAGTAGGCTTGGAATCTACGAGTTTGTCAAGTAGCTTTGGAAAGATAGTACAGCGTATATAAAAAAATGAGTTTATTAATTGAGTTCTCATGGGGACTCATGTTGCCATCTATGGCATTGCGCCTAATAAACAGTCATACAAGAAAGTTATTGAGACGGTAAGGACTGACACGACTGGGCCCTCAGTGATAAAAATGGAAAACAACAACAAACCCAACCAGAGCTAGCTGGTAATAAAGCTAGATGGGAGATTGTGTGCTCGTCAAAGTCAAAAAAAGGGAAATAAAAGGTGAAAGGAAAAAAAGTGGGCGTAAAGGAAGAAAAATGCCCAGTGAAAGAAAGTAAGTAAAGTAAAAGGAGCTAAAGGAGTGAATGCCTCAGTGAGACGATGGACAAGCCATAAAAGAATGTAGTGGGAAAAAGGGTTGACAATGGGATGTTGGAACGGCTGCGGCGAAGAATTGGGAACGGGATATGGGTACAGTGGCAGCCAACATTCCAGTAATGAGGAAAAAATAAAGTGTGATGGAATGTAGAGAATAGAAGGGGGAGTAGAAAGGGGAGTCGAGATCCGGGAAGGGCAAGCTGATCCCCACAAGCAACAACAGGGATGCAACAGAAGTATATAAATAATCTTTGGGGGTTGTTGGGGGTTTGAAACACGAAACACATGACCTGAAACATGAAACACCCTAAACTGTCCCCAAGTGTTGGTCCACCCCTGCATCCTTGGTTCCCGAATTCAAAACTGCCGATAGAAGCATAGTATAGAAATAAAACCAACAACAATATAAAGTTGCGCGAAGCGAAGAATGGGGCCAGTCATGAATCGTAATACCACGTAAAAAAACAAAATCCCTGAGCGGAAAGTGGAAAAAAGAAATAGGAAAATAGTTTAAAAAAAAAAAAAAAACCAAACGTGACGTCGGAGATGGGCGGGACACAGAAAATGCGTGAAGAAGGCGTTCTAATAATATACACCGGGAGAAATGGAAGTATTAGATTTCCGCGCCCATTTTTGCCCCTTGATGTTATTGCCTCCGTTGTCGACGAGCAGGAGGGGCATCAGGGTCCTCTGGATCTGGGTCTATTCGGGGAGCCACGCATTCCACGTCCCGCCATCGTAGTTCACATTCGCCAGCGGTCCATGATCTTGAAGCGCCAAATTCTCGCATCTGATAGGCAGAAAAAGTCAGTCTCCGAAATCCTGCTAGTAATAGGGAGTTTACTAGATATCTAATGTCCTGTAGGTACTGACTTTTTGTGCTATTATCTCAAACTTCTTGGTCTCCCAATACTCATGCGCCGTCCGAAGCACTCGAGTCTATAAATGCAGACCACGTTAATACCAACCGAGGGTCGGGTTGCTTGATTAAAAAGGAAGGGGGTGGGGGAGGCGAACGTGGTGGGGCACACATACTCACATCGTCCTCAGACCATTGCTGCGAACGTTTGCGCATGCGCATCAGACGCATCTGAAGACGAGACGGATTGAACTTTTCCTCGTACCGCTCATCCATCCGCTGAACAATCTCCTTCCAGGAGAGCTGTTCGTTGAACCTCAGTCCCCAGAGTGCCATATCCTGCTCCTGCTTCAGTGGAGAATTTTGGCGCCTAGACCTTCGCCTTGTATGTCGTTGAGTCTTCTGGTTATCCCGAACCGCACTCCTCTGTTCTTGGATCTGAAGAACGCCAGCTGGGTTCGGAGCAATGGCAATGGGGCCACCCCTTCCAGGCGCTTGTCTTGGTCGAACTCTTCTGGTTCTGTCCCCTGGGCTTGGGCTGGGATCTTGGAATGGACTCTGCAAGATTGGTACCGGAGGTAGTTCAAAAGAAAAGGTTGATGGTGGCATAAAGTCTAAGCCTGCGGTGATGCCCAATCCGTGATGGATATCAGGGTGCGACATGGCACTGTACTGAACATCATGGGAGATGCGGCCCTGAGAAGGACTTTGTCTCGGGTCGACAAAGACACTATTGGAGAGACTAACAGGCGTTGGGATGGAGACATTTGTGTACGGTGTTGCTGCGTATGGGTTTGTAGAGCCATCGAATGTCTCCTATAATACCGGACATGTTAGAAAACAGCTCCAGGCTCGAGCTCCAGAGGAAAACCTTGCTTACCGTATCATTCTCTGCCCAGTCCTGATCTAGAAGGTTACTGTTCATTTTGCAGACCTGGCCTTGGTCAAGGCAGAACGGTTTGGTAATATCTGAAAGGAGCCGAGGCCAGTGCGCAACCTATTAGGTTTCAGACAGTATGCGCTAGCACACAAGGTTGGCTTGAACAATCAGTCAATGCAGCGATAGAGTGTGAGCGAGTAAAGAATCTAAAATGGAACAACGGCGGCAAGTGCATGAAATAAAGACATTGAAAGACTTGAAGGGGGAGTTGGAGGTTAGATATGCAATTTTAAACACTTCCGTCCAAGAAGCACGGATGGAAGCTCTTTATAACCAGATCATAATATGCACGAGCAGCTCCACTGTGCATATTTTCAGAATAGTAAAAAAAGAAATTCAAAAAAGAAGAATAAAACTGAAAAAAAAAAAAAAAAAAAAAAACCCGAGGCCTGTCCTGTTAGTGCTGCGGACTAGGGATTCCATGGTCAGAATAACCCAAGAAGTACTGGACCCCTCCATAACAAGGCTTGCAAAATAAAATAAAAATGAAAAAAATGAAAAAAACGGACAGCTTAAAGCCCTTGCAAGTGTCATCTGCTGTTCCAAAGAACAATAGAACCCAGACTGTGCCACCTGAGAAGAGCAAGGGCGACGAGGGTCATAGAGATAGCGAGGGAGAACATGCACTTAAGCGCCTGGGTCGTGCCTAGCAGTTTAGAGTTCAGGGATAATTATTTCCATAGGGGCCAAAAACCAGGCGGGAAAGCAGCCCCCAGGCGATCTCCAGAGCAAGAGTCTAGGATTATGGAGATTTAACAGGGAACAGGGACGAAAAAGCGGCATGCAGCCCAGCCGGGGGGGGGGGGCACCAGCAGCCTGGGTGGGCAATCATATGGTGTACGCAGTTTTTTTCGAACATCGCCGTGGAGCAGAGCAGCTCTTGATCATGCCCGCAGTAGTGGTGTCGTGAGACGTGTTCTCCGTCGACTTAAGGCAGAGACACACGTACTATGTATGTGCATGCTAAAGAAAAAGACCATGGCTTTCTTTAGCATGCGGAGTTGAATAATGAGGGCCAGGCAGTCATTGTTCCAGCTGAGGTGCGATGCTTAGAAGAGAACAAGAGACGAGGAACAGAAACAGAACAGACAGCCAGACATAGCCTACCAAGCAGCAAGCAGCAACCTCAGAACGGCAATCGCCCCGAAAAAAAGCACGTGGTTCCCCTTTCCAGCATAGTGGCAATGCTCTTCTTATTGTGATGATTATTATTATTATTATTATTATTATCATTGATGGTGTAGTAGTTAAGTTCTTAGACACGAGGTCCCTGCCTGAGCTTCTGCTGCGCAGCAATAAAGAAAAAGGCGAATAGGAAAATAGTATAGAAAAAAGACCAAATACTTAGATCGGAGAGAGAGAGAGAGCGAGAGCTGGAAGGAGATCTCGAGAAAGATCAAGAGCCCAAAAGAAAAAGCCACCATTTGAAACAATGCGGCACACGACGCCTGCAGCACAAGCTGCGCCGTTTGCTGCAGCCCATGGTCTCCCCCTCCCCTCCCCCCCCCTCTCCCTACCCCCATTCCTCTGCCTGCGAGCTGCAGGTCCTGCTTCTTTGCATAATGTCAAGCCAGACTTAGAACAAGGGCAGACTGGGAGCTGGAAACCACCCCTTCTCTCTGTGGTTTTAGACCTAGGTACCTAGGTAGGTAGATAGGAGTCACGTATCTCCGTCTGTTGGGGCCTACGAGTTTCGAAGCTCTCTCGAGGGCTCAAAGGAGTTGGAATGCTACTACAGAGTACGACTGGGGCAAAACAAGGGATCTGTATCCTGGGGGGATTTTGGGGGGGTGGGGGGGGGGGACCCGGGGAGACAACGCCAGCCCGATTTAATCCCCATTTTTCTAAATTAGTTCGATAGTCCCGCTCCGGCAGGTTGAGTAAGTACTTAATAATGGCCTGTATGAAATGTAAACTAATGTACATATTTCGCGCAGTATATTTATTTTAGTACCGTTTTGCGGCTTCTATTCTGCCTGCCTGGCCCTGAGAAAGGCTTTCCGCGCAAGGATGTATCTAGGTAGCACAATGGGCGCTTACCCCAAAAGAAGTCTCTACTGATGTAGTTACACTGTACCCGCCGCGATATAGTTAGCCACGAACTCTCGTGACTCAGGCTGACCGGGATAAATGATTATTAGGGAGAGGAGGGGAGGGGAGGGGGACTTCCTTCGAAGCTATTTTCTTTGGGCTACATAGGACAAGTTCGCACCGCGGAGTGTTGGGTTCGGAGTTCATATCCTCTTCTGCACCTCAGTCTGAGACAAGAGACTTTTTTTGATATTTTTTTTCCTGTTCCTGTATAGCAAAGTTGTACAAGAGCTGAGGGGCCGGGGATGGGGGATCCCCCTTGCAAAAACCAAAGAAGAACCAATGTACCAATAAGTAACAAACGAGTGGCAATGGGGAAAGAAATCCCGCGAATTGCTCTCCCTTCGAGACGGGAAGGGCGAAGAATGAATGATTGATTGATAGTGACAGGGTCGGATCGACAAAAAGCCGAAGAAGGGGGGGAAAGTTGGTATTATCACCGAACAAGTCCAGCGGGGAATTCACAGAAAACACAGAGAGCCACAATTGACATATTAAGATTTCGCATTTTATGTCAATTTTTTTTCTTTTTTTGTTGGACGCAGGGGAAAAAAAGAGGCCATTAGGTACGGGCCAGTTTCATCGGCCTGGATCGGGGCGAATGGGCGCGAATGAAATCGCAGAGATCTCCTGCTAAGCGCCGACGCCAAAAGTCGACCCAAACGTGTGGTCTCACGAATGAGAAGGCAAAGAAGGGGAAAAAGAAAAAAGAAATAACTGACAGACTAGGTTTCCCGCCCCCCGGTAGTGGCATGTGTAGCATCTATGTATGCACAGCACCTACGACGGTTAGAACTGGCCCCGAAAAACCCTCCCCTCCATTCGTGACTAGTAGAAGACCTCGGCGGTTAAGACTCGCAGCATCCCTGAACCACAGTCAATGGCACAGGTGTGTGTGTGTGTCTCCCAACACCACACGACTTCTCAGAACGAGAAAGAAAAAAAAGCCTCGAGTAATGCTAGATTACGGATACCTATTGCCTGTTCGCTCGCTACCTGATCTTTGCGAGCTTGTTTCGCCTACACCAACGCCGCCCGCCGGCAGCGCATCCTACCTAGGTACATACATACATCCATATCCTTGAATCTCGATTCATGTACGTGCGCAAGAAAGCTCCCGCAGCTTTTACATGACGAAGATTTTCCTTGAATAATCGGCGCCGCGCAGAACCAAGCGGGCGCGGCGCATTATTGTACTGCCAAAGCAACTACATGCTTTTATTTTGTGTGTGTGTGTGTGAGACCGAATCATACTTCCTCAATTGCAGCGCCATCCTTGATTCCTTTCTTCTTGATAAAATCACGAACGAGAGAGAGAGCTTGGGCCCTCGAAAATAGGCTTTTGCGGGAACGGATCAAAAAAAAAGCTATCAACCTTAGTTTTGATCGTGCCTCCACTTATCCAACAACAATAAAAAAGACACCGTCAGGGATTCCAGGAAACAAAATATTCACTAATCACTATTCACTCTTCGCTTCTCTCTGCCCCCAAAGTAAAGGAGGGAAAAAAAATGCAAAAATACCCCTCTAGGCAATTCAACGGTGCTTCGTAGATGCGGGCCAGACTTACCACCGCCGCACAAGGATCGTCAATAATTATGGATCATGATGGAGCTTTCCTAACAGATGCACAGCTAGCTATGCCCCGCGGAGTGCCTCGTTTTGAACAGCGATTGATAAGCTCGAATTTTGCACAATTGACTGCAAATAAGCAGGAATTAAAATAAATAAATAAATAATAAAAAAAACATGAAACAGTGTGGAGAAGCGAATGCATGCAGACACCCTTGCTTGCTCCCCAGCGCCTTTTTAGCTCAGGGCTTTCTGAGGCTCCCACCCCCTGCGGCATCTGACGGTCATCATCTGTTATGCAAGTCACCTTGTAACTTGGCCTGGAGGGAGGAGGTGATCTCACCAACGGCTATTACGACTTCTCACTTCTCTTCCCAACATTTAAAATCGCCTGTAAAAGGTATCTTCATTCGATGGTTCCTGACACAAAAGGGGCGAGGGGGCCCATCTGTGCAATGCAACCGAAACAAGGTAAAGAGAAAGAAGAAGAGATAGAAGAGGAGATTGAAGGGACGAAGTGAGCCGCTGTTTTCTCCTCCCCTTATCTCCGCCCCTTGGTAGCTCCGTAACTCTGTTGGCCCGTTCCCTTTATTTTTAATTTTGCCATTTCCGTTTCGCTAACCGACAGCTGTGCACTTTTCCTCATCATCTAGCGAATCGCGGGAATTCCCGCACTTAGTTTGGGGGCCGTGATCCTCGCCATCCTCACCAGCCTTTGAGCTCTCTGGGTCCGAAACGGAGTTGGGGTCCCGCGAGGAGGAGGAGGAGGACGAGGAAGGGGAGGATATTTCGTTGCGGCGTCGGAAGCAATAGAGCACGAGCAGGGCAATGAATAAGCCCAACTGCGCGAAGCCGAATACGTAGGAGCTCAGACAGAAAAGAGTGCCGTTGCTCTCGTCACCGTATCTCAGCAGCCAAGCTAGCACGTAACACGCCTTGTAGAAAACCAACGCCGAAACATAAAACACGTTAAGCACTGGCCCTGGCGCGGTCCTTTGACGCAGGAGCAGAAATTGCGGCATCATCACAACTACCTCGAGGAGCTTGGACAATGGCCACAGCATCTGCACGATGGGGGGAAAAATTAAGCTGTTAGTATCCCCGTCCTTTCTCTAGCTCCAACAAAAATCATCACCCGGAAATAATAGTGTTAATACATACGCCGAGGGGAATTAAGAGCATAGTCGGAAAGAATTCGGTGACGATTGCTCCAATCATTTCAGACGCCATATAGGCGAATATTCCTATCTGCCTGAAATCGAGAAGCAGAAAGGTGATTAAGCTGGCCATTACCACTGCCCCTGCCGATTGTGCCGTATACTTCCAAGCCTTTCTCACATCGCGATCTCTCGGGAAACGGCGTGCCATGAGATAAATGGTATAGAACGACAAGGCCAGATACAACAGGCGGAAGACGATCCCCCACACGGTCCATATTCCAGGGCCGAAGAAGACGACATATCGCGTCACGAAGACAAGAGCATAAAGCAGTTGTGAGTAGTATGAGACCCCTAAAACGCAACTCACACAGCGTCAGCAAAAAACACAAACATGAAGAGAAAAAAGCTTACTCCAGAATATGCAAGGGTTTGCTTTGTGAAGAAGAGCCAGAATTAGGAAGAAGAAAAAACACGCGAAATATTTCGGGCTCATACATACCCTCGGCACTCTGATGCTTGTGCATCATCCAGATCAAAATGCATTTCGACGCGAGATGCGACACATCACCGATACGGGTGATTGGTAATGCGGAAGCCCCCATTATTGCTTTATCTCCCCCAACTGGCTTAATCTATCCCAATATTGGGTTTTCTCAGCGAAGCAGTCAGAGAGATCTAGCAGCTTCAGAAAGCTGCTTTCTGAAGAAGGGGCGAGCAAATGGATGGACTGGGGTGTTCCAGGCCGATATCAAATCCGCAATGCGCCTATACAAGATTGGGAGGCTCTACTCCGTATATAAGCGCAGCATAAGCTTCTGTGTTCCACAGCTCGGAAGATTTATTATCTCACAGCAGTTCACACAGTGGAGTTTCCCTCTCGAAGCGTTCAACAAAAGATGGGAGGAGAAATTATGATGCCGAAGCTGACACCATTTCTTTTGCGTCTGTCAAGGAAAAAAAAGGGAAGAAGAAGAGACTCTCACTCCTCTCCCTTCTTCCTTCGAACAATCGAGACTCTCCCCTTCCTTCGCCTATCAGTCAGTCCCGGCACGCCCCGCTGCTGCGCTTGTTTAAATTAAAAGTTTCGTCGTATCGGGTTAGGTCGATGTCGGGTGTGGTTCAACTGGGTGCTTCCTGTCACCCCCTTATCACGTGCATACATCCACCACTTGGGCAGAAACATGGAAAGGTAAACAACGAGAGGTATGTACCCAATAAATATAGCCAAACTAAAGGAAGATTAGGGATCAGATGGCGGATAAATGGATAAGTCAAACTTGTAATGATCACCTGGATACTGGGTATTTTACCTACTAGGAAAACTGCGCTGTAAAGATTAACTACTGTAGTTGATCTCATGCCATGTTATTTGCTACTTATTTTTCTAAAGGAAATCATGAAATGTAACCCCACGTGATACTCCTTATGCAGAACCAAACCCTCTTCTCCCATGATAACCGCCAGCCTTGTTCAAACCAAACCATTCCAAGTCCAAGTTCATAAAAAAAAGAAGCACTTTGCAGGAAGCGTCATAACGTCAGGTCGCTCGAGTCAGAGAGCAGGCAAAACCCGACAAAAATGTAAACGTGAAAAGTGTACCGTAACCCAATGATAACAAAAGGCCAGCACCAGATAGCAAGAGGAAAAGAAAAAAAAAGGAAAATGAAAAGAAATGTATTTGAGAAAAGAAAATGGTAAGAAACAGATTGCTCATCGAGACATAGGCCCACAGTGAACATCATCCAGAACGCCATATACCAGGACTCCACAGATAACACCGAAAGCACTTGGTTGCAAAAATGGTATACTGTGGAACTATGCAGTTGTGATCTCTCTCGGGGCCCAGACCTCTTTCTCAACCGTCAGCAATGAAGCGACGGCACATTTTTCGACAGGGCTGGAGCCACTCATCGACGAGTTCGTCTCTGAGGGTTTTGATGACATCGAACCGTTGATGGCATGGAAGCCGCCATTCTCAACCGCTGTAAGAGCTGGTGCGCTAAAGGCCCCTTGGTGGACTAGTCTGTCATCCTGAGGGCTGGGTCCAGGGGTGGGAGGAGACGCAGCTCGATTTCTATGAGCCGCGAGGACATATTCAAAGAATGCTTCCTCAAGCTTCTGGGCTGAGATGCCCGAATCCTTGGAGTACTCATTGGCGATCAAAGACCAGAAGGAATCACGATAGGTGGTGTAGATACCCTGCAGTCTCATGGTATCGATATGGTCGGAGTGGTTGAAGGACCGGCTGACGCGCTGGTTGATGTGTACGAAGGAAGTGTCGAGCCGAAGAGATTTGTTCAACTCGACTGGGGTTGGCTGCATAGAGTGGAAGCCCGAAGAGTTCGGCTTCGGTAGGATTGGAATATGGGCGCGAGACTGTTGAGGAGAGTTTGACACTGAGGTTCCCGGTGAAA
Source organism: Polytolypa hystricis UAMH7299 (assembly GCA_002573605.1). Classification (NCBI taxonomy): domain Eukaryota; kingdom Fungi; phylum Ascomycota; class Eurotiomycetes; order Onygenales; genus Polytolypa; species Polytolypa hystricis. Next base: position 54,697 of record PDNA01000169.1, on the reverse strand, counting down.
TAGACTCGGGGGGACTCGGTGGAGAGAGTGGAGTGGAGTAGCGCATGGCGGGCTTATAATCTAATGGCTCCTGTGATCCGGACATATTGGTGTATGTGCTGACGGTCGAGGAAACCGAATCAGTGCGCCTCCGTCGATTGCTGCCGTAGGACATTTGGTGATAGTGGAGACGACAAGCCAGTTCTGTCTTGCGCAAATGAGCTGCAATGTGCTTGTAAGGCATTTTATGAAGGCGAGTTCGAAGGAGGTATGCTTCCTGTACAAAGGTCAGTCAACTGAATCAAGGTCGCTTGGTATGACCGGTAAAATCTTACCTCTTCCTCGGTCCAGGCTCTTCCTCCACCAGTAGATGAGAGTTTTCGGTGTTTTTGAACTCCATGGCTTGCTGCCGTTGGTGGAGTCGACCGTCGATAGTCATTAGACTCACGAGGGAGTGAACTAGAGCGAATTGCTGGAGACATGGCGGATTCGGTAAACTGCTATGGTTCACAGGAAAGTGCGCAGGCAGTATATGCCAGAATTAATGGTGTTGTGATCGTAGTTCAACTAATTGGCTTGCCTCAAGCAAGGCAAAGGGATAGCGGCAGCGACAGTGAAATATTAACAAGTATATCTTAGGACCATCAAGACCCTGAAGATGTAATGATAAAGGAATGTACCAGCCCAACCAGTGGGATATTAAGGAAAGAAACCGGAGCTGAGGTGAAAAATAGGGCAGGCTCGTCAGTGTGCTCTTCTCAGAACAAAACGGAAAACAACATAACTGGCGATGTCTCTTATTATATCTCTTTCCGGATGAGGAGTGCGTCTGTGCTGGAAACGGTTCTTGACGCTAGGAGGCTTGTCGCATAATCATTAGAGTGGCGATGCCTGGGGCCTGAGATGTTTCTGAATCCATGTGGGCTCGACAGCAAACCAGGCTTCCTTGCTGTCGCCAGGCGATCTCTGATATCTCACAGGCAGGATTCTCCTGTTCGGCTTCGACGCACACGCTAGCGCATGAAAACTCGGCTTCAACGGGTTAGCAAAGACTTCCTAACCGGGACATGCACCCCGTTGTCGTCTTGTTGAGCGCACTAAAAAGGCATTGTTCGTTTTGGACCCTGGAGGGTATCACACAGGGCAAAACCAACAAGGTATCAGGAGTTCCTGAAGGGGAATAGAACTCTCTTGGAGAATCATTGAGCGAATCACAGTTCGTTTCAAAAATGGCCGATGACAAACTCATGGTCAATAAACGAGGGGTAGCATGGATTCTTCTGGGGAGGCCAGTCGCAGGATTTGAGATATCAGCCATAGCGTAAAGCTTGGCCGTTTCAAGCGGCCGAGACAGACGAGTTTCCACTGCAGAGCGACATCGTCATCAACGCCCACGCCATTGAGTGTTGACCTGACGTCGACATACGATGCGCAAATTGCAATTGTTTGCGTGAACGGAAAAGTCCTACAGCAGCAACCACGTCAAAGGCAATAAATTGTTTCTAACGTCCTCAGCTGGAGTGACCAGTGCAGTCAGCGAGGTTGTGGTGGTGGTGATAGTGAAGAGCGTGGAGGTGAAGTCTCAGTGTGGAGCCGCCTGCAGTGTGCACAAGGTTGTTACTTAGCGCCGTTTCATTTGCTGCTACCAAACCCGTTTCCAGGGGTTTCACCATGCCCGTCTCCCCCACGTGAAAGCTTCTTTCGCATTGACTCTGTGAATCTCGCCTTGTCCACGCCCAGGACCTGCAACTTAGCCTGAATCGACTGCCAAATAAGTTGAAATCCATCATGCTGGCAGTCTAGATATGCCCTCATGTTTTTAGGTTCCTGCAGAAGCGTCCGGGATAGCGGACGACTGAGACACCTCCCTGCAGCCTCAGAGGTCTGACGCCCACGAACTCCAGGGGTTGTTCTCTTAACGACTTACACCAAGCATTGGTAAGCAAAATCAGACATGATGAAGTTCCAAGTATCTCGATTTGGAATCTCTCTCAAACTGCAATATTACCTCTTACGTCCTGAGATTCATGGGCTAACTCAATGCGTAATCCTTCATCCTCGCCATTGACTCTTTGAGCAATGCTGTGTCTAATTAGGATCTGGGGGATTTTGACGCATGAATCTCTGATAATAATTCTTATGGAAAACCTCAATTACTACATACTCTGTCTTTCTTTTGGATCTCGATGGGATGTCCTGGTCATCGTGCAAATGTGGAGCTCATGATGCAGCCCAAGCAAAGAATCCCCGTCCTAGTCTACCCATCAGACGCAGGGGCGTCACATTTGGTTTTACGCTGCAACATGGCCAAGACCCCTCCGCCTGCGTCTAGCGCAGGTACAGCCTGCACAATACACGCCAAGCTACTACCTATCTGGGTATGTGTACTTGCCTCACAGCCTAGAGCTAGGAGGAGAACCTGCTCTAAGGTTCCCTTTACCCCTGATTACCGGATTGAGAACATACCCGACATCGCTCTGAAACTACTACCGAATTCTTCCAGAAACTTTCCCCTCTCTTGTGCGTCCAGATGTTGCCTTTTCCGACTGTTTCCATGCCCCGAGTATCCATCATGATCTGCCTGTTTGTTTCTCTACTGTGGCTTCTCGCGCAGGCGCGCAGGGGCACTAGCAGAGACTAACCTCGCATTCACCGCTTTTTGCTCTCTCAGGTCCAGGCTTTCCTGATGTTCCCGAAGCATCGGTTCCAGGAAACCCCAGAACTACTCCTCTTCAATGATATCTAGTGATTGGTATTGTCAAAACTGTCGCCTCACCACCACCCTGAAGTATCCTTTGGTTTGAGTTCTTTGGATACGATATGCTATACTATGTATATCATGTTTCCACTTTGCGTTATAATCAACCACGATCATGATGTTCTCGTCAAATCTGTTGATCACTTTGATTTTGAGGGGCCTCGAGCAAAACACGCAGATAACCATCTGCTAGAATCCCCCCAAGCTCTTCACAAAGCTCTACCTACCAATAGGTGTGTGATGGACAGTAATGCTAATGTCCACCATAGGAAATAAATCAACTCAGATTGTGCTGTTTTGTTGCTTGCCAGATTTTCGATTTTTCTTTAAGAATTCAGACTGAGCGTTACCAGCTGCGGGGCCTACATTCAGCCAATATACATGCATGGCATTATGGTCACCGTGCGAAGCGGCAAGAAAAGAATCTCTGCCCTTCTACTCCGTACCATACAGGCAATGTCCTGGCACAATCCACATGTACCGTTCAAGGAACCTCGATGCATGAGACATGAGCCTTCCTATGACCAAGTCCGCTCTGCAAGACCATATGCTAGAAATACCTGTCTCTCTTTCCAGCAAATGCTGGGTCCACAGGCTAGGAGTGGTTTCAAACGGTATGCACTCATTTACCTCCATTGCTTCATGGTGGATGGTGGACCTTGAGTTAACCTTCCCCCATATGTTTAGCATGGATAAGGTTTTCCTGCGAATCTAATTCTCTGCCCTTTAGTAGGAGAAATAACAACTTACCATATGCTCTCAGAAGTGGAAAGCTTTGCTCTTTTGATCTCAGACTGAGGTCCTCAGAAAGCTACATTGAGCTTGTTCTTCTATGTGGTAAAAAACAAAAGCAAGCTGTTTCAAAATTCAAGTTGAGGAGGAAGAGAGCTACATAAGAGAGCTATAGCTGTGAGAGAATGGATCTTGAAATAAGGAACTCATGCATACCTCTTTTAGCTAGGTACTTTACTGGTGTTGAAAATCTTGTTCATGATATAAAATATTTATTAAGACATGTCTTCAATATAGTAGTTACTTTCTTCTAGGCCATACAGCATTGACCAACTTTTATATTTACAGAACTGCACAATTAGTATACTTGTCCCATACAGCTGTCAAAGCCTGTTTTCATTCACTTGGATTGGTTGGAACTATGCATTTTATGAACACTGCAGCCAAGCTGAGAGGGGAAAACGAGCACCTTGTACTTTTAATAATAAGACTAAGGCATATCTTGAATTTTGGAACTACATAGAGTCTAGGCTGGCAGGGTAACTACATCTGTGATACCCAGATATACTACTGCATATATTAGTATATATATCTACTGCAGGACAGCTACAGTACTAGGACAGCAGATATGTACAGTACATATCTTGCATACGGAGTAGTCAAGATTTAAATTGCCACGTATGTATATACATTAGGTACCTAGGTAAAGGAATGTCCAAAAGATCTGTGAGCACCTTACTCTATACTCCTCCCGACCAAGTCGCTAGCTTACTACATAGTACATAGTAGTACTAGTACCAGGCATATATATGCTTAGTCAGGTGGTGCCGCTCGTAAAGTGATGGTGCCCCTATCAGTTCCCCAATCATCGAGCTCAATTTGCTGTATCTAGTACATATTTATGTATAGAGTACAGAGTACAGAGCAGGGCCGATTATATTTATGGACTTGCTGTTTTAAAGGGCACGTCGCGCGAGATCAGGGCGGCACTGCTCACCTAACTAGGACAGGAAGGGAAGTCGACAGGGTGACCGCAAATTCATTGTTCGTAGGTATCTCTGTCGTCAATCACATACATTTCCTGAAGAGAGCCCGCAGCACCATGATGCAATAGGGCAAATATATGACGGGCACAAAAGTTTTGTGTCTGTGCACCCTGACCTCGAAAGAAGAAAAAAACCCGAAAAAAGAATCGTGAAGCAGCGAATCAGCGAATCAGCAAAAACCAAAAACCCAAAACCCAAAAAGAAAGGCAGGCTCAGAGGAAGAGAACCCAGTTCAAGGAAATTCCTTCGTCTACTATGGCTGGTTTTTATTTTCTCGTCTGTGGATTGGCTGAGCTTGAAGTCGGCGCCGCCGGGAACTCGTACCCTCTCCTCTCGTTGGACAGTTGGACTTCATCCTCAACGAACAGGGGTCTTGTTCTGATATTTGAGACACCAGGGAAGGTTGGATTAGATTGGAGAGGAGGAGGGAGGAGGGGGGAGGGGGGATGTAACGGTATTTCTTCCTACGTCCTTCGTGCACCATCCGCAGGTTCTTATTTTTTTTCCTTCCCCTTTCCGACACCCCATTATCTCATTGTTCTTCTCGTTAAACAATGGTCCGGAAGGAGGTTGCGCACGGAGAGAAAAGCCCAGGCTTCTTGTGCAACAGCAACCGGGTCCCAAGGCCCAGTTCGGGGTTGTTGGTGGTGGTTTGGTTTGAGGCAAAGAGGATGTTCGGAATGCGGTATTTACTCTCGTTTTTTTGAGTGACGACGTTAGGCAACTAATAATAGGGAAACTGTGACATTCCTGGTTTAATTGACTTTCTGTCATGGAAAATACAAGCTGATGGCGCACTTGGTGGCAGCTGAGCTCAGTGAGCGGAGATGCAGCTGGTTCTTTCTGGTTATTAGTATTTACTTGTTTATCGGATGCTGCGGTGTTGATTGCTGTCTCCGCTGCAGATGATCGGGAAGGCTAACAGTGTGCAGGAGTATCTGAGCGGTTCTCTACTCCGTCCTGGCGGATAAAAAGAGATTTGTTTATCTGGTTATCTGTTCATGTTGATGATGTAGCCAATGTTTCCCTGTTTCTTGTTCAAGCTGTTGCTGTGTACTGTGTATCTGCGGAGTATGTGAAGCCGGGTACATGGTCAGGTGCCGACTTGTGGTAATACCGGTCTGTGATTGGCTGGAAGACAGGGCACGGTCCCACCGTTACGGGTACGGTAAGCCAATCCATGCACCGGGTGCGGGCAAAACGCCGAGGATTACGACGCCATGCCCAATACGGGGGGTCCACAGTACCCAGGTAAGGCTGTTACGGTACTTACGGTACCTCCTTCCCCGCATTTGGCGGCCCATCATCGTCACGTATGGCTATCTCAGCTGTCGTCGCTCAGCACTCACTTATCGCTCACCCTTGCAAGTTGCGCACGAACTACGAACTACCAACTACAACTATTGCCCGCCCAGTTCCCTTCCTCTTGACTGACCTCCCTCCACCACGCGGATTCTCTCTCTTGCTCTCTTTCTCCATCTTACATGTAGCTTCCGCAGTGTGTCTCTTGCCTTGTTTCCCCATCATCATCATCGACAGCTGCGTCTTGATGCCTGTCCTGTTTGTGTTGCACTACACGACCAAGTGAACTCCTCGCTCGATCGCCCAGCCTGACGCACTTGCACATACATTGACTTGCAGCTACTTCAGCTACATCACCAGTGACCTCTGCCTCCCTTGCTTACCTCAACATCGTGCGTTTCCCAACCCCCAGTCGCCCCGTCACGCTTTTCCGTTATCGTCCTCTCCTGGTCAGCCCGAGTCGAGATACATCCCGCACCTGTCGACAAGTACTTCCGATCCTCCACAGGGATTGCATGTACTTTGCCATATCGATTCCGCCCAAGCAGTACATCTAGCGACCTCTGCTGTGCTGTGTTGTTGCGCCCAAATATCGACGCCATCTTGCTCCAGCAACCAGCGATACATCTTACCCCTCCGTCCGCCAATTGTCCTCTGCCATCCCACCCGCACGCACCCATTCCTCCTTCAACGTTTGTACCGTCGTCCTTCAAGTTGTTTCCCCACTCCCCCTTCCGTCGTTCCTGACCAGCTTGATCTTCCAGATCAAGCTTGTCGTGCTCCTCGCTTCCGATCCTAGTGTGTAACATTTCCTTTGCCTGGGCTTTCGCGGCTCTCTTCAGCAAACCTGGCAGACGTGTACCCATGCTGGCTCTTAACTAATGTTTCCCTTACGTATCTCTCCAGATGAATTGGCCGGTTTTTGCTTCGAGGTCTCCTCTTCCTAACATGGCGTAAGTTTCTTCGTTCCGCTTCGCATTCTACATACCTCTCAAGTCAAAAAGCAAAACAATCCTGTGTTTCAGGAACGTGTTGTTTTTCCCTAATACAGAAATACCCACCCACTGTTGATCTCTTCGCCATTCCTTCTGGTCATGCTGCTTGGCCACAATCGCGTCATGTGCTTGCATGAGTGTTGTTTACTGTTGTTTTCAAGATGAACCACACCTACTAACTACCCATTTCTCTCTTTCTCTCTCCTTTACTAGATCTCCTCCAACAAACAAACGGATCAAGACTACCGTCGCTCCGACACATCCCTTGGGCCAACAAGCGCCACCATATGGTGGTCCTGGGCCATTTGACCCCGCCCAGATGGTGCCAGCTCCTCAAGCGCCAGTGTCTGCGCCATTAGCTGCGCCAGTCCCCGCGCCAACTCAAGTACAACCGCATCCTCAAGCCCAACCTACCCCTCAAAATCCTCGAAAGCGACGTGCGTCATCCCAGTTCCCCCCCTATGGCTATTGCCATGGCTTACTCCTCCAACTAACAGGTGCTGCTGAAGGTGAAGGGAACCCTGGTGGCGCCGCAGCTACACCTGAAATAGGTGGTAAGAAGAAAGGTCGAACAAATACCCCATGGACGGCGGAAGAAGAGCAGAGACTCAAAACCATGCGGGATGCGGGTAATACGTGGAGCGAGATTGCCAAGGTCTGTCATACACCCATGTCAACTTGTCACCCGCGCACCAGGACCCCTTGCCTATTTTTCTCGTTCTGGAGGATAACTACTTACCATCATTATTATCTAGACCTTCCCAACACGAACCGAAGGAAGTGTCAAGAAGCACTGGTACAAGGTGAGTCATTTGGATCAACTATATCTACTTCATCGCGCGAGTCTTATGGTTCTAACTGTCTCACAGGACATGCATTATGCCGAGTTTGCAGAGGAAGAGGTATTTCTAGCCTCCCAGGCTCTCATATACGACGTTCTTTCTGTGTTAATGCTCCTCCAGACGATAGCATTGCGAGATGCGATCAAGGAATATGAATCGAACAAATGGAAGGTGATTGGGCATAAAATCGGCAAGCCAGCAAAGGTAATATTACATCTTGAAATGCAATTGGCCCGTAATACTGGCCATTTTCACTCTGAATCTAACTAACCATGTCACCTTCTATCTCCTAGGCATGCGAACATTATGCGAAGGAACACTTCAAAAATCTCTGAACGCCGTCGCCCTTACTACGAATTTGATGCCTACCTAATACGCACCTGCCATGGCATGTCGCGTGTTTGTCTTCTCTTGTCTCTATTTTTGTGATACGCTTTATGTTATATGATTGATTCCGACAAGTCTGGATGAGCAAATGGGACTCGAGGTTTCGGAGTTGCGGGTCTTGGGCGTTCATATCTCGGTTGCGGCAGCAAGGACAAGGGGTGAGGCGAAGGCGAGTCAAGTTTTCGCGGACGAAATATACCCCTCAGGTTTGCTGTTGTTTTCTTTGCGGCATTGAGCCTTGTTCTTGGTTTGTGTCATCGAGCTTTGTCGAGCTTTGTCGAGCTTTGTCAAGCTTTGTCGAGTTTTTTTTTTCTTTTTGTTTTTCTTTATCTCCTTTTTCTGTGGGCAAGGGCTACTATGTATGCGTTGTTTTATTCTCCTCCACGATTTTTCTCTGTCTCTTATTTTCTGTTTATGATCACGAGCGAAACGTAAACTAAGACGCGAACAGCTGTCTTCATCAATGTCTTTTCATTTCCCCCTTTCTTCTATCCTACTTTTTTCATCTTTCTTTTTCTAATTTTCTTCTTCACCTTCCTTCAATTCATGTCTACACTTTTTTAGTTACCCTTTTTTTTTCCATTTCCCTTTTTTTTATCCTACTCTTTCCCTTTTCCCATAATTCGGGTGGTTATCAAGGAGGAAAAAGAAAATGAGAATTTGATAAGGCCTTTTTTCTTTTCAATGCCTCGACTACTACTGGGCTTCCTTTCTTTTTTCCAGTTGAGAAAACTCTAGGTGAATACTTTTTCTCTCTCTCATTAACTTACTTTCAGAGCTTTGTTGATAGCTGACTGACTAGTAAGAGAGAGAGAGAGAGTGTGTGTGTGTGTGTGTGCTATTTTATACTTTTTACTCTCTATCAAAAACCAACCCTCTTTTCTCTTTTTTTTTTCCCGTCTGTTTCTAGTTGTGTGGTCGCCCTCATCTTTTGAGGAGGTCGGCTTGTTGTGAGCGGGTATGTTCCGATTGGAAAAGGGGTTTCTTTGCTCGTATGATTATTGCCCCTATCCTCTGCGGGTTCCCCTTCTCTGGTCAGGAGCCGTTATGTATAGCGTGTACTTCTCTAGTCGGGGGAGATACTTGTATGAAGCGTGCTCCTTGGGCGGCGGGGGGGATGATATGATTTTTTGTCATTAATCAAATTTGGGGCAGGGAGGTGGGCAAATCTCTTTCTTGGGAATTCTCCATCACAGAGTCTTGTGCTTGCTTCTCATTTCTCTCTTCTTTGCAAGCTGTGCTTTTCTTTTCTTTTTTTGCCTTTTTTTAAAAAAATAAAAAGCTTGAGCAAGAAAGAACAGGAAGTATATAGAGAAGTTATCTTTTCTCTGTACACTCTTTCCTCTCTTGTAGATATGAAGAAGAGGAAGGGATGTATTGCTACATTTCTTTTCCATGTCATTTTTCCCTCTTTCTCTTTTTCTTTGCTGCTTTTATATTAAGCTGTTGTTTTGCTGATAAACAAACATTTTACCAGGTTTTGTTCTCTTATATGACAAATAAACTCTAGCTTGTCACTAGCTGTGTACTATTTACAAGTTTCTTTTGAAAATAAGAGCTTTAATTCTGTGCTCCTGAAAGCCCCCCTGCTGCTATATTACTTGATAAGTTCTCTTCTTCTCTTATTAAGTCTGTATTTTTGGTGCTTGGTTATAGTTTGTTGAAAAAAGCACAAGGGAAAAAAACAATACCAAAGCCTGCTAAAATTGTATAGATGGCTAGTTGATAAATGTATGTACTAAACGTATTCAGAAGTTATACATGCAATATTTTATACTTTGTATACTGGATAGAATGAGTGTATAAAATGTCTTTTATATATAGATATAATAAGAGTGTCTAGACTCTACATACTCTTTGCAGATAGTTAGTATATGAAGATGCTTTTATTTATATTTCATAATATGAGCATGTTCTCTGTTGAAGAGAGGTAGTCAAGAAAATGAAGTTGGATGAGCTGGGGCTGCTATATTATCTAGGAAAATTGTAGCTGTTCATAAAGCAAAGACAAACAGAACATAAAACATTGCAAAAGCAAAATATACTGTATACAAGCCTTCCTGCCCCTGGAGTCAAAAAATAAACAGTAAAAAAAGGTAGCACATTCAGCAATGTCTTGTTTGTATCAGAGTTGAGAATAAAAAGTTATAGCTAGTATAGAGGACAGTATTGTTGCATACACATATAGATCAAACTTAGTGTAGCATCATCTTCATTTCTGATATTGCAAAAGGTGGTACATGAGTAAAGAGTTATTCTACACAAGAGACAAGGAGGACAGACAGTAATAATTGAATAATGGCATAGGGGTGGTGACATAAGAGGAAAAATAGTGAGACAGTGAGAGAGGGATTCCAGAGGGAGGGAACACTTGTCCATCCCACAAACCAACCCCAAGGTATATATGCAATTGAAGGTGTGTTGGTTGTTCTTTCCTATCCCTCACACACTCCCCGCAAGAGATAGGTTAAAAAAAGGAGTGGTAAAAAGAAACAAGGACTTGGATTTGGTTTGTAAGCTAGCAAGTGTGAACCGCTAATTTATTTATACCAGTATTCAGGCTTGACGAAGTCGGCGAAGGTCTTGGGCTCTTCATAGCCATGGTGGTGGTCTGATGAAAGATGTCGTGGGTTAGTAAAACTAGGTCGATTCTTGGGTATGACACTTTTCCTACTATAGAAGTGTGGAAGAGGAATAGGGCTACGGGGAGAATAAAACTACAGCTGGCTAGGATGTAGATCACTCACCATCATGGGTTTCTGGGCCAATGTATTGCATCTTGACAACACTGCCGCACTCGCCGCAGCGCTCGAATGGGCGGTCCTTGGTTATCTAGCACACGCTGTCAGTCTCTGACAGAGGTACCATAACTAGCAAGCAAAATCCGGCTAGACCATTGCCTATGTGGGAGGGGTATAACATACCGTCATCCAGACGACACCGTGAGAATCAGCGGGAGATCCGGTGCAACCCGCGTATTGTTCGTCACCACCAGATTTGACGAGAATGGGGTCCTCAAAGGTACCTATTCACCCAGCAGAGTCTTAGTTATCCGGCTCCTAATTGTATGGTTCGCAAAATGAGCAGCACAAAAGCCGACTCCTCCGCAAAGACAATATACTAGGATCGGATTTTGTCATATAATTGAGGTATAAACCTACCGAGCCTCGAGGAGTCGAGCGGCTTCAAGTCGAAGACATCAATTCCCTGCATCTTTCCGAGTATTTCCAATCGGTCGAGACCAGTTGCTTGTTCGTAATCGGTGGGCATAGTACCGGGCTTACCACCAGGTGCGAGAAGGTCGTGGGGGCCCTTGATGTCTATATTCAGAGAGTGAAAAAAAGTAAATACAGTGACCCCACCAGGATGAAAAAGCAAAGACGACGAGGAATAGATTCACGAACCTTCAAGAGCGACATATTTGCCGGGAGCTTCTCCGGGCTTGGGATCCCATTTCGAGACTTCACCTATATTTCCTCACAGAATCTAAACATCAGCGCTAGTTTCTCTGCCGTTCCCTCTCCCGTCCCCAAATTCCCAAACAAAGGCATTGACTGTTGCACAGCCAAGACAAAGTAATATCCTTCCCAATTGGACCCCCCTCTCCATATACACAAGCTGACCTGTAGCACAATTGAGGGTTGGGATAAGAAAACGTACATCGGACGACGGAAGACGAGAAAGTGCGTTTGGCCAAAGCCCGTGCGGGCACGCGCCTTGCAACGGCGAAGACAGTTCGTCGAGCAAACATTGTGCCAACTGCCAATGGCGCGTAGGCAATTGAAGGGTTGGGGTAGGTTGAAAGAGAAGAGAGCTGTTTTTGATAGAACCCTTCTGCGGGAATTGGAGGTTGGAGGATGAGGTGAGGTGACTTGTTTGGGCCCTAGACCGAAACTATCCGATCCGGATGACTCAGCAAAACGTCAAATCGAAGCTTGCCGAGCGGTGATTGGTTAGAACTTTTACGGAGAGCAAGGGAGACCGACTGTGCAGATTAGTTCCGATTAGGAAGGCTTAGGGTTAGCCCTAGTAGCCCATTTTAGGAAACTCATGAGATGGACACGACAGTTACACCATACACAGTTCACAGCATAGCTCAGGAATGACAGAGTGACACGAGAGAAAGCACTTGGCTCTGGGAATAACATACTATCTAGCAGCTACTTCTTTTGTTCTTTCTTCATCAAAATACCTTCTGTATGTGTAACCCTCTGCGGAACCCTCTGGCCAACACAACTCACCTATATCATCACGCAGACCATTGTTGTACTAAATCTTGCTGCATAGCAGCAGTGCGACAGCGGAAATAAATAAGACGTAGGGATGGACGGTTGAACCCTCCCCGACTCAACGTTGGGGATATGAGGTTCGCAAACCGGGATCCAACGGACATCACGGCGGGGAATTATCAATCCCCCGACTAGCTAGATGGTCTTGCTCCATTGTATGTATGTACATGTACATATGTAGTAGCCAATCTTGACTAGCGGACATGGCTGGCAGCGAAGATGACCCAGAATGATGTTCCATTGATACATGTCCAGCGTGCAGCAGGCTTAGAGCGGAATCAGGACGAAACGGCACTCGCAGTACTCAGAACTTGAAAGGAAGAGATAAAGTAGAGGGACCAAAGAACCGCGAGGCAAGTTCATCGTCACAGCTCTCATAACCAAGTGCACTAGCCTGCCATCTGTTGTGCATACCAACGAATCGTTCGTACATATCACTCGCCCGATGATGAGGCTCTATAGGCGGGTATTTCCGTCCACACCTTGTCCTATGAAGAACTGCGAAACGTCAGCGACCACAGACAGAGCGTAGATGCCCCCCCCCCCAACACCGCGCCCGCATTTAGAGAAGAACAAGGCAACGTATCAAGTATCGTAGGGCAGGAGGACGTTTGAATCCTGCTCCCCCAGGAGGGTAGCATCTCGTACGATCAACCGGTGGATTTCTGTACAACAGCAACCGTCAGGCCCATGAAACAGCTGTCTGGAAGGTAGGAGTGCAAATGTGACGGTCCGAAGATACACCCTCGATGCAGAACCCCAGCCGACCCCCCCTCTCTCTCTCTCAAAGAAACCAAAAAATCCGCGCGTACCCTAGTACGCCCTTGCGATACCTGTGGACCGTTGGGGGCGCCCAGCTAGCTGCAATACCATTTTTTGGGTGGTACAGTTTAACTTTGTTTGGAGAGAGGAGGTAAGAAGTAAGGGCCCTTCCGGCATAGGACCTGCGAAAAGTTGTGCATAAAACACATCACCGCCCCTTGACACCTTCGACTGATAAGGCACGGGCGATGATATGTGGCAGCAACCTCTGTACAAAGCCTTTTCGCTCCGAGGTCCTCTTATATGGTTCAGAACCTTGAGATATGTGTTAGAGATTCTGTCGAAATGATTTTTTGACCAGAAGCACTGCTTTCTTCTGTTTTTCCTTGGGCCTGGGTATAAATCGGCCTCGGAATAATGATAATGAGCAGCACATCTGTTAGTAGTAACAAAATGTGCGGGCTTCAAGTCCTTGCAGATCATGGGTGTCGTAGCAGTTATGTACCCATGGTCTCTGCGCAGCCATAAACAGAGTTCCAGATGATAATACAGTGGGTAGAAGGGGAGTGAGGGGGCGGTGGATACGAGTTCTCTGTGGGGCATTCCCTTCATCGACCAATATTGCATGGTTATTGTAACGACTCACCGTCTCCTTGACAACATCCCACATGAAGGGAATTTGCTGATGCTTGGAGAATGTTATTATTTTCCGAGCAGAATTGCGTCTTATTGGCTAGATTGAAAGCAGCCCTGGGATTTTACTTAACAGGAGCTCTCATTGGCTCATTGGCACCTCTGAAGCAGCAAGGTGGTCTAGGTACTTCACATTGCACCCACGCAACAAGGGATACGAAGTACAGGTGCATATTTCTCTCAAAATGAAACAGGGGGCTGCTTCAGAAAAGATTCTCGCTCACAAAGCATTCATAATCCTTCCAAAGTGGCTTCTTGAGGGAGCCTGTCACCCTAATGAAACAAGTAGATCTACCGTGCTTCTATCCGACCATATTTTGGGAAACTAGACTGCAGGTAGAAGCCCTTCGGCTACGCTAGGGTTGTCCATCACCTTTACAACAGATAGCCCCAGAAATTTCTCTTTCTTTCGCCAAGACACGAGGAGGCGATTCAAACAAAGGTACAGTGCAGAAAAGGAATAGTCGAGTAGGTCTCCAATCTCTCGAATGAGAAGCCCGAGTATTCCCTGCAATAAGGGACCCCCTTTCTGCTCGCCGCGCTCCAACAAACGTGCGAGAGATGGGACGTTTACATGCCGCAGTTTGAACCTGTAACATCGCTCTCAAATGTTGCCACAACGTTACACTGTGAGTTATTCTGCAGCAGAAAGCAAAAGGTTCCCTTCAGCCTACCGGTACACAGGCTGCTGCAGTAACCAGCAGAAGCCCTTCCCACCCCCCTTCCCACTTTCCCTCATGCAGTGCGCAGAACAGCTCTGCAAAATCCGTCGAAACAGATTCGTCGTGAACCAAAGAAAGTAGACTGCGGCGCGTTTCCTTTTCGTACCCCTTGTCAAATTCTTGAGAAGCAAATTAAAAAGAACAAAGTAGGTATATAACACAAATGAGAAGTCTCCAAAGAATGAACGAACGACATAACGTGTATCAAGACCCAACCAATGCCTCCCATGCAAATTGACCATTCCCCCCATTCTATTAAAACGCACATGCTCCAGAACAAAAAGGACAAAGCAAACCCACATAAGAAATTAAAAGTATATATAAACCCAGATGAAGGAAAAGAAAAATAAGCCAAATAGATAAATCCGAAGGGAAAAGCCAGAAAAGTGATCATAAAACGAATGCAGTAGTAGGGAAATGCAGGAAACGACAGGGAATTAATTGGAGAAAAGAACGAGGCAGAAGTGGAGTAAACATTAGTCTACCACAGCTGGTCTCTCTCCTAACTGGTGCAAATAGGAGATATCAAATAAATGAACGTGATTAGTGTTGTAGTATATGTACGCCTCAGAAGGTAGAACGGGAAAAGCAAAAGGGGTATCATCGTCACGCAATGCTAATATCCAACCAATCCTAGATGCTCAAAATGCGGTTCATATATCGAAAGTAGCTCGGTGAATAAAGCAGCCTCCCATCGAGGGATGTTGCAGAAGTAGTTAATTGATAGAAGGGAAGGTAACGAATCGAGGCTTCGCAATTTTTACCTTCTTTGTCCAGTTCCTGATAAGGACACCGCATTGATCCCGATATTATAGCGTCAGGATTCCTCATATTATCGGGTTCTTCGAGAGACTTTTGGACCCCTAGAACAAAGATGGTGGGTTATTACCCCTGAAGTAACGGTCCACCGGCTAGATCGTTGCGTCTTCTAACTTCAGAACCACGTATTGAAAGAAACGATTTTTGACAAAGGTCGAAAAGAGTTTATCAAGTCAGGTGTATGGACTCGCTTAAAGATTTTGGGTATCAAGTATCAAGTATCGAGCAAGTTTAGGCCGAGGAAGCGAGTAGAGCGAACGTGAATAGTTACTGCGACAAAGAGAAAGTACAACTCATGTCGCACAAGCCGACGGAATGGACCACCACGGCGATTCCCCAAGAAAGAAATCGTCTCAGAGACAGCATATTCACGCTTTCCTGCGACCTTCCTTTCTACAGTTCTGCAGCTTTTTCTCGACATGCTGTAGGTGAGAAACCATTGCCAACTTTAGATGCGATCACACGCCAGCGATCATTCTCGTACTCTTGGATGGCGTTACGCAACCGTTGCAACTGTGATGAAATGTCAGTTGGTTTTCTGCAACACTCATCTGCGGGCTAGTGGTAAGTTAAGAAAAAAAAGGAAAGCGAGAATCATACCGTCTCATCAGTCCAGACAGTGGCCTTTGCCTTCAACTTCGTGCAGTAACGAACTTGCAGCGTGCCGCTAGTCCGACCAGGAAAGAAATCGGCAATCTGCTTCCATGTAAGGTTTTTGTTTTCCTTCAGTTCCACCAGCAGAGCGTCCTCCTCAGGCGTAAATTTTAACTTTGGCCCTCTTGGTCGTGGCGCCGGATCAGGCATACCAGGCTGACCCACAACACTCGGTGGTCCGGATGCGCCACCGGGAGACGTTAATTCTGCATCACCGCGTTGAGCCCCTGCAAGTCCGGCCTGAGAAGGGAGTCGGTGGTGATGGTGCTGTTGCTGTTGCTGTTGCTGTTGCTGTTGCTGTTGCTGCTGGTGTTGATGTTGATGTTGATGTTGATGTAGTGTCTGTTGGTAATCGTGCTGGGAAGGTGGATGGTGCGAGGATGGGTCACTTTGAGCTGATAAAAGTATGTCCGCTGACTGAGACTCATCTGCATGAGATGTATCAGAGAGTATCGAGAGATTGAGACCTGCTGTGTGGTCGTCACCCTCCCCGCCAGGGCCGTCGTCGGTTCGTTGTCTTTTTCTCCCGTGCCGCGTGCTTGCATATGGTACCTGAAGGGGGGCAGAGCTAAAGTGCGGTGGAAGCTGGGGTGGTACCATCTGCGGAGGGATTAGAACAGGCTGTTGGAGATCTCGCACGTCGCTGTGTTGACCTGCAGAGGACAGCCCAACGCTGCCAGACTGCCCGTGCTGCTGCTGCTGCGACTGATGATGGTGGGGCTGTTGTTGTTGCGTCTGGTAAGCTTGATGCTGGCCACCTGGGATGAAGCCAACATCAGCCCTTGCCCCATGATGAAGCCCTTGCGTAGACTGTTGATTTGCTTGATATACGAGCGGACTCTGCTGTTCTTGAGCCTTCGACTGCTCCTGTGACGGGTAATCTATCTGATAATCTCGATATGGATCCGCCAGCGTCGCGGTGGTACTCCGGCGCTGCCAGAGCTGTATAGCCCTAGCAGCTGCCTTGAATGCGCCAGGGAAACGGTAGGTGAGGATGAGCCCGCACGCAGTAGCTTTGAAAGATTCGTTCGTATATCTCCTTCCAGGCGCTGGGCTTTTCCGGTGTATTTTTTGAGATTAGAGGTCAGAGTAAAGGGTGTCTCGTGCTGTCGAAAAAATTTGTAGTGTGTTGTTGGTTTGATTATAATAATAATACAAGGTGTAGGGCGGAAAGAAAACAAGATGCAAGTTCAACCGACAAGCACCCCCGCCACAGACCAAGTAGCCGTAGTAGCAGTCAGCAGAGAGGCAAGTATTAGAGATAGACTAGATCAGAGTTGATGATAGTTAATCTTCTTTTCTTCCAAGTTCGGGTATGGAGATTTGCGAAACGAGAACGATGGAACTTGTTGACAAAATAAGACAAGCCAGTTGCATATAGTAGTGGTTGTATTATTATTATTATAGCCATCTGTCAAAACTGTCGAAAGATATGTATTGTGACCGAGACTAGGATGGTGGACCAGACCGGCGGTCATGCTAAAAGGACTGGGAGGGAAAATAAGGATCGTTTAGTGCTACCCGCATCATAAAATTAAAATGATGTGATGGCTTCCAAGGACCGTAGCGGCCACCTGAAGACAACGGCCGCTGTTCGGAATCGCTGCCGTTAGCCCTCAGCTAAAATTGGACTGGAATCGACCCCGTTCTAGGCGGCAATCTTACTCTGCCCAGACTCCAAGCTTGGGGAACTTGAGATAGCCGATGACAGCGGGGAGGTTATACTTCCAGAACAAAGACGGCGTGGCAGTTGAGAATAAATATAACTGAGGAGGCGGGTAGCTGCGCAAATCAGGTCAGAGTACCCCCTCGGAGCTGGTCATGAAAAGGAGAACTAAATGGAAAGTCGACGGTGGCAAGCTAAACTGAATAATGAGAAAAGCTCAAAGGGAGATCGCGACCTCGTCACGCAGAATAATTCAGGAACGAGAATCCCGGGATTTCGGGGGCGATTTGTGGAAGGGGACAGAAACCGCCTGGTCGCTCATGCGCATGGCAGCCATGCCCCCCCGGCCGAAGCTTGAGAAGAACAGAAAGGTTGGCCCAAGGTTACAATCGCAATCCCCACATCTAGTCGCAAACGCGACATTGTCGAGAAATGCGCAAGGTATTGCTAGGTAGGCTGACTGGGGTATGACCGTGAAAGTGGAAACAAACAAATTTCAGCTTTTCGCGCCTTGCATAAGATGATGTCCATATTGATGTCAGCAAAACTGGGGCGGATGATACTAGTGCAAATCCACACGCGCAAGGTTCTGTTTCAACCCATCGGCACCATCCGTCCAGGCCCTTCTCCATGTTCATACCAGTGCCTGTAGCCGGTGGGATGCGGAGGGCCAGGAACCAGCCTCTGCCACAGCATCGCGCTGTGAAAGCTAGGTGTCGACATAGGAGCATTCCTTGTTCCCTGAGGCCCTAAATCAATAATAGTGCCATTGGAGCAACTGCAACGGTTATAGGGAAGCCGCCTGGCGCGAGGGTGGCAATGAGCCCTGCAGACGCGAGTCACGTCAAGAGGATGGATGCCAGGAGTAGCCCGCCTGATCGACAAATGAGAGTTGACGGTCCCACATTTATTTTTGACAGAAGCAGGCGAGAATCTCTGTTTCAGGCCTAAGCCCTAGCTAAGCGTCCGGCGTCACTAATTCGATCTAAGTGGTATTCCTGTTCATGCTTAATTTAATTCAACGTGCGTTACCATTTTCCATTGCTCCGTAGGTTCCAGTACTTCGTCATATTCTCCTGCGATAATCTTGAATTATTAGGTGCCCACATATGCCTAAATGCTCTAGTGGCATAAAATATATCAGGCTAACTAATGCTCGCAGACAAGTTAGCCATTACTAAATCCAAATAGTTTGGGGCTTACTATGGGATTAAGGTGTCTCTCAGTTTCGTGCGATCCTCCTTGATCATCAATATCAGGCTCTACCGCCTATGTGCATAGCCACAAGTTTCTGCTGTGTTAAACCGCATGGTGGACGGCGTGTGCTGACTATCCCCATTGACCAATGTAAAACCGCTCCTGCATAACAATCTGATGGAGGCGACGGAAAGGGCCAACGATGTGGATAATGCACTGTATGTGTGGCCCTCGCAGTTCTCATTGTGTGGTAGGCAGCAGACCGCTTCATGGTACTCACATGCGACCGAGTTACATGATACTGCGAGGCGCACGGTACAGTTGAGAATTGGGATGGGAATTGCTGTTACAAGAATAGGACCTGAGACTGATGATGTATCCCAGCTTGCCAAGTGCCTAGTTTAGTGTAGCATAAGATTGCTTGAGAAGATGCAGGCCTTACCCTGAAGAAAATCTGTTAGCCTCGGGTGCTCTAAAATTGGGTGTTGGCCTTCCGTATCAAGACTGAAGTCCCCATTGAAGATCTGTCAAGCAATGCAGGTAAATGATTTGCAAAGACAAGTTGTGTTGTCGCAAAATTAGATGGAGCAATAAGGAACAGTGCATCAACTGAAGGATGGATGTGTTACATACGTAGCAGTACATTGGCCTGTATCACCTCTGCATAACGACTCCGTCGAACGGCATTTCTCCAAGCTCACATGCCGTGAGGACGGTCTTTGAGAGTTGTGAGCTTTTGGGTTGAGCTCGTAGAATGACTTGGAGTTTGGATGGAGACTGGAGATGATGGCAGGAAGAGGCTGAAAATCCCAATGTTCCTGCCAGCGATGTTGTTTGTTTTGCTGTAGATCCTTTATCGGACAAAGAACTTGCTGCTTCTTTCTTCTTCTTCTTCTTCTTTTCTTCTTCACCACATCTTCCAACTTACAACTACACAATGGATCAACGCCTTTCATAACAGCTCTTTATATGAGCAACCTGCATTTTACTAGACCTTACTGCTGATAATATCGTGGCAGCTCCATGAGTCTGAATTGTCCGCCATTCGAACGTGCCTTAGCACCACAATCCAGATAGACCACTTGGTTTACACTGGAATGGCTATTTTAACTACTATCGGGCATGATTAAAACATTGTTATTAATGACAATATGTCCGAGGTGGTCGTGGAGGTTGAAGGTCAATCTCGTATGGACTGCCGTTGAACTTGGTGTCTGGCGAATGTCAGAGGCCGCGATCAAGAAGCGACGGGATATCAATGCAGCACAGCATATTTTTTAGGACCACCTCACTGAAAAATTGGTGGAAAATAACAGCATCTCGAACACACAAACAGCCAAGTCAAGTACTGGCGGACGATCCGCTGTCAAAATGCCTTTTGACAACCCGAGGTTGTGATATCGACAGTGCCGGCAGCATTGCGCAGGACCCCATATCGCGGTTGACGGGTATTATAGGATGGCGATATTAAGGCGGATATTACAATATCTTGCCAATCTTACAGATTAAACGATGCATGCGCAGCTCCTTTAGCTGATACTCAGGTTGGGTTTCTTTGCAAGCATGAGTATTATGCCTTACTCGTTAATTCATTTGGCTATGTTAATATCGTACTTACTAAGAAAAGGGTGGATGCCGTGGGCACAGAGGGCTACGCGTGAATAAGTTCTTCGGCTTTTCGAACCAGCTGTGACGTCCCTTCTGTTGTTGGCCTGTTGTTACGGAGTTTCTCCACATCAGAAGGAGTAACGGCCGAATGGGTCCAGGGATTCGGTCAGCATCAGGCGGTGGGTAATACGCCTAATAATAAGGCATTGTACCCACGATCGAATATACATGACGAGCGTTTTCCCAAAGCAATATCAAGCCTAGCCTATCTTCCGGACCCTTTCTTTCCACAAGGCTGTGCGGCAACCGAGGAGAACCACCACGAGAAGCGAAGTTGGGGCTTACGAAAAACACTTACATACTCGTGAGCTGGTATTGGACGATTACTTAATAATTTGTCATAGTTGGGGCGGACACCAGGGTCTTCCAAGCATTATTGGGCAACTTTGCTTCAATCCAGTGGTGGGGGTTGGTTGCCGAAACATACAGCTGCAGAGATGGTTTGAACCCAAGCTGGTGGGCAAAGATGCAGATTTGGCCAGAGAAGACGTATTGATGCGGCTGTCTGATCGGCGAGGTCTCACGCAAAAGGCATCCAGAACCCCATTCTACTATCATCCAAGCATTGTCCAATACCCATCCAGCAGATGAATTCTCTCGACGGAGAAGCAGGGGACATACCTGATTCGAACGATGTTCTTTGGATCTGCCTCTTTTGGGGAGAATGACTTCAGATACGTTCATCCTAGTGAGCTGGTGACAAGGTTTTTGGTGGGCACCGAACACATGGGAAACCATGTAAAATCTCCAAGAAACTATTTTGACAGCTTGCACAATGCGGGGCCACGTTTTCAATAGTGGCTTCTTGTCGAAGCAGATTGGTCCGTTTCCCACAGATTCGCAAACTTCCTTGCCTTAAAAGCGCTATTTCAACATTCCTGCAAAAAGAAGGTCTCCTGCAAGTGGTCAAAGTGGTCAAAGCAGCAAGAGAGACGCGGCAACAGCTTCAGAAGTATAATCAGGGATATCTTACCGCTGTCAGTTGCTGTATATTCATACGTCCTGGACCCGGACAGATTTCACTACTAGGTTCTTGCTCAAGCCACTAACGCCCGAAATTATTTATTAAATCCCAAAACAACCCTACTTCTGCTTCCTCCTTATTCGCCCCCCACATTTCGTTTAAATGAAATCGCGTGAGGAATCGACTTACCCCTGCGGCGTAAATATGTTACACCAGTTTCAAGTCCCCAGAACGAAACGTCACAGGTGTGGTATAAACAACGCAGCCTTGGGATTCTACCTACTTGATACATTGCTGCGTGAAGCAGATGTTAACTACAAGTAAGTGAGTGCGTTCAGGGCAACTCTGCTCGCGCAGAAACATTGAACCCCAGTTGCTCTGCTACACATTAGCTAACAACTAGGCCTGGTAGCAGCAGGTATATATGTACTCCGTACGGAGTACCTGTACATACATACATACAGAGTACAGAGTACATACGGAGTACATGCGGACACAGATACCTATGATCCACGCTGCCTCGCATATCCGGAGCTAAGCTCTTACCGTTAGTCAAGACGATCATTGGCCCACTCGCTGGCGCTCAGTGCTGGCATATTTTAGTCTTCTGAGCATTGACAGGGGATCCCGTCAACCACACCCCAGACCATATATTATAATTTATCCCTCCTTTTTCTTGACCTCCGCAAATAAGTAACATCTACGCGTTGCACCAGCCTTCCGCCTCCGAGCCCTCCGTACATGAAAGTCTCGAGGCCAAGAACATATGTACTCCTAACCATGCCTATAATTGGGCCAGGATCTACCTTGTTGTTTCAAACAATTATAGTCGAGCTAACACGCAGCATGCCGGCAGATGCGCGTTGACACCTGATGGAGTTGACCAAAAAATGAAAATCCTGGCCATTTAGTCGTGGAGAAAATCGAATGAGCGAGGTTAGTTTACAGGTATCATCCAATAAGATCCAATCTTCTTGAATCAATAATCAAAGTGAAGATATTTTTGTCTTCCCACCTCATGTTCCTGAAGCTCTGGCTTTCACAGAAACATGCTTTACTACTCTTGGCTGAAGCTAAACTACCAAACCTAGATCGAGGAAATGAGTCTAGTACTCGTCTTCCCTGCAAGGGCAAATAATGTCGCTCACTTGAAAGAGTACTATTGGATTAGACGCGGTGTAAACGGATGTTGGTAGCATTACTACTACTTTCCTTTTAGCCGTCTCTTGATATTGACGTCGTCAAAATAGTTCATGCGAATGCGCCACTCCGCTAGTGGCCTCCCGACTTACCTTGCCCAAATTCCTCGAATAAACTATTGCCTCCCAATGTTTCTTAACCAAAGCAACTATCTCACCTATTTGCGAGGCAAATAAAGAGGGTCTCTGGTACTAAATTAGCCCTGATTTACCTGGTGTCTTAGAGCGTGCATATTGAGTGGCTATCATTAGACGTGGCTCTTTTGCCATCTGTGTGGTATGGCACATGGTGATGCCTTCCGGTTTATCGTACTTTCGCAACTGCAATTTGCCTCCAATGACGGGTGAGCCGATAACCCGCCTCCTCTGATATACTCTCACCATGATGTGCACCAGACTTTTCCTTGATTAGACAGTCCGTGATGGCGTTGGGCGAGCCTGGTATTGTGTTAGAGCATGCTTTAGCACTCGCGTGCTCGGTTAGGATAGCGCTTCTCCCAACCTTGGATTTCGATTACTGAAAAGGACCTTTGACTTCAACTATTCCAGGGGTTTTGAGGCTCTGGTAGTTTTCATTGGGAAGGCCTGTGGCTCTCCAATCTTCGTGAGGAACAGGGGAGAAAGGTGCTGGCATCTGAACTACTGAGCCGCGTCCGAGGGTAGCTCGTCAAAGCTCTTCCCCCAGCCCTTGTCTCGTTGATAGCACCTGCCAGGGCTATGAGAAGAACAGGAAGTCGTCTAGACTCTGCTGCCGCCATCTGCGTCTTCTGCGCCTCTGGATTTAGCAAGCTGAACAATGCAAGGATTAATCTTGTCTACCCGGCACCGGCATATGTATATAGGGTACTCCATACTCCACACACACACACACACACACACACACACAAAGTACGTGCGTCATATCGATATTAGAAGCTAGACAGGATATCAACATTTCCCCACAAACTATTTTCTTTTCCCGGGTGCTTGGTGTAGAAACATGTTTTCTCTTCCCTCCCACCCCCAACTTGGGCATATTAAATATATGCGGCAAAATATTACCAGGGTTCCTGAACGAGACACTATTGGAATGGAGTAAGAACTTGCAGGGTCCATGCAAAAAAAGCTGCAATATTTAGATCCAGCTACCCGATAGTTGCAGTTCTCCAGGAGGAATTTTACTACAAGTTACATCCTTGTGGTACATCGACTTTCATGACCAAAAAGTAAAAAACAGCACCTGCATGAATTAAAGGTAAATTGATCATTTCACATGTGGGAGCTAGAATATGCACCTACAGGAATTATACGCAGAAGGGAAAAACTCTAAAAAGGCCCATATCATCATTGGTTGGCAGTGTGGACCTACGATGTTCGTCGTCACGACATTTCCTTTTTTTTCTTTTTTTTTTTCTTCCCAGCTAGCCCAATCGAAAACGTTGGACTTTAAAAAATCATATTATCAATTTGCCATGCGGTAGGGATGGGGGCGCCAGCCACCGCTATCCCTAACAAGTTACGTGAGTCAGTCCGATTTACTTCGAGTAGGAAATCTCCGAGATAAAAACTAATTTATGACATTTATGCAGAAGGGAACTAGCAGCCTTTTTATTTTTATTTTGGGAATCCCCAGTTCGATGGTCTTTTTTTCGTCTGTTCCCTGGCTGTGTGCCCTGGCTGGCGGGAGGGATTGTTATTATTACATAGCAGCTGAAAGGCAGGAGCTGTGAACTCTATACGGTGAACATGAGTTCTAATCATCATGACCCTTAATCTTATATCTCGCCTAGCCTTTTTTTTTTTTTTTTATAGCTAGCTGGGGGTTTATAGAACCCCGAACAGTGAAGCTACTGGAAACAACCAGTTCTGGAGCAACCAAGGAGTTCAGACTAGCTGATTTGCCCAGTATACTCGAAGAACCATAATTGGTACGGAGTATAGATATTGATTTCCGCGTCACCAATGCTTTTCGCAGATGTTTCATATCCCATGATGGGCCCATTTCACGAAGCCATTGAGCATCATACTGAGTGTCTGCCACCGATAATCTCATCACTACTGATTCGCGAGAACTAATGCGGCCATATCTCTCGTTTCTTCGGCAGAGCGGATATTTTGCTAATTCTGCTCCTCAATGAAGCATGCTTTTCATTTTCTCTTGCTGCTTGCAAACAGGACACAGCAGTGAGGACCATCAATTTTGACCAGCCTGTCACATTCCTACGTGCTCGAATGGTCAGAGCAAAAGCCGCTCCAAGCCATATCGGTTTGCGTTGTTGATAAGTTCACGCGCGTAGAGGATGAGCGCAGATCTGAGCAGACATGCCACAGGCGACGATGGCTTGATTGGAAATTCCCTGTCCATGGTGCGACGAGATCCATACTTTTTAGTCTAATACGCGCCACCGATGCTCTCTATCAAAACCTGAAACCGCAGCTTGGACAGGATTGTTGGCCTGCTGGTGACACTCGGAAGGAAGGAGATACAAATGGAGTGTGCGCAAGTAGCTGGGCCATATTGCCATTTATACCTCTTCCTGGCCCGGAGAATTCCCAGTCGATCGACTCCAAGTTTCGAAGATTTTTGCAGGTGTTTCGATATCGCCACCCTCTTGGCAGAAGTCACTAATAGTGAAGCATCGCTCTTCTTCGGTGGCTGCTCTCTCAAAGTCGCCTTTGACAACTTGGAGTCAGATATGTTAAACTTCTCCCAATGACGTTTAATAGGCAACACTGCAGTTCGCGCAAAACGTCAACCATGCTCGAATATTGGAACCCTACCAGTCCATCATCTCCCATCTTCGAGACAATTGAAGAGAGGGTCGATTTTGAATGCAAGTCTGCTAAGAAAATACCCTAGTCTCTCTCCAATTGAGGTAAGCTGTGAGCGGGATACATGAAAGGTAAAAGTCATTACCCTTTCAAGTTTGATCATGCATGTGTTGGTCTCGGTAGCCTGAACACGATGAGGACGTCAGACAGACCAGAAACTTTTGACCTTTGGTTGGCGAAGATGGCAATTCTCCTTTGCCATGTAGCATGACAGTTGAGATAGTACCGAAACAAAGGATCGGAAACGCTGTAGCCAAAAGTAGAATTTTGTAAATCTATTCGCATTACAATAATAGTCCTATCATATATATGCCATTCTTTTGAAAAATACCAATGAGAAAAAAGGGACTTATTCATACATCCATGCGCACAATGTGTACAGTACAAAAGCAAAAGCAAAAGCAAAACAAAAACAGAAACAGAAACAGAAACAGAAAGCCATAAATACAACCAAATTGGTATTACAATTAAAAAGAAAGGAAAAATAGACACAAGAACGCCACCCAAGATCGCATTTATCAGACATGCAGCATAATACAGATTATGCAAAGTTATCGGTGTCTTCCACCCAGGTATCTTCCAACTCGCTAAATTGCTGGAAGTGAATCGGCCGTTGTTCATCATCGTAGTAGCGCTGTAGAATAAGGTGTTAGCTTTGTATTTCCAAATGTAAATGAAAGGGAAGCTTACCAAAGGAGTATCAACTTTGACGTAGACAGGTCTCTTCTCAATACTGCCAAACTCAGCGCCCATGAAGACATAATTCCAGATGTTGTCCTCGGGAACCAAGAAGTATCCGAGAATCCTGTCGCTAAGTACAAGCTGACACTTGTCACCCATACTCGTGGAGAACCCTTGAGGCTGATCAGAACTAGTGTCCTTGTTCTCCGCACCCCATTTGTAACCCTGAGGCGTGAGAGCCCAGGCAGATAGGGAAACCGAACCTGGCGTGAACGATACAGTCATCGTGACCGTCTTTTTGTCCCACGACGGGTGAGCGTTCATTAAGCGAGAGTGCTGGGTGACGTCCATCGCAGCCATGTAAGACGGTTCATTTCCGGATACGGTGTGGATAATTCCAAGAGGTTCGAGGGTGCTGAGATACTCGTGCTGTGGAAGCTGATGAGGAAGTTGGATATCCCGTGTACTGCCGACTTGGGGTATCATCACAATGGTCTCGATAATCTTGGCTTGAGCGTTTTCGGGCGGTGATCGACCATACAGGTATCCTGCCACCTGCATACGGAGGTCTGCAATCGTGATAAACCGCTTCAATATATTCTTCGGCATGATGTAGGCATAGCGGCCATCCTCCTGGATGTCATCAGACGATATGTAGATGTTGTTCGCTCTGGTACGAAGGTTTGAGGTAGCAAGCGCCCGCGTACGCCACTCTGTCTTTGATGCGAACGACTGTTGCTCGTACTGCGAGGTCGTGGTAACAATTATCTCCTCTCCGCGCACGTTTTGAGTCTTCGTAGTCACCGCAGTAAGCTGCTTTTGCTCTTGCTGCTGCTTCTCAATTTCAGCAGCTTGCTGGCGTTGTAACGATGGCGCACTGATTTCCATTCCAAGAATGATGTCGCGGACCTCGCTACTGGTAAGACTTTGAGTGTTGACATTGTTCTTTTTGCCATAGTCGTTCAAGATCAAGTCACGTAGTTGAACTTCAACGTTAATCCATTCCTCGTCGGTTAGCGTGGGCCAGATATGGTGCTCTTGGGTGATGACCGTCTTATCAGGGCGGAGGATGATCTTCGTCTTGTCAATGTTAACATGAAGAGCTCGAAGGATAAGAATCAACCTGGAGAAAGCGGTGTACGAAGAGATCGTCTTTAGCCACTCATCGTAGAGATTGAATAGCACCATCTGCGGCTCCGTTGCCCTGAGGATCATATCCGCAAGTTTTTCGACTTTAATCGCTGCTTGGAATGGTAGCTGAAGTTCAGACGCTCGGATAGAGATGTTGGGGAAATCGAGAAGATGCACCTCAAGGGGATCAAGAAGACCCTTTCTGGTGACAATCAACTGCTTCGGCTGCTCTTCGACTGGTAGAGATCGAATAAGCGCCGCCACTTCTTCTGCGGTCTTCCACTTCGCCAATTGACCCAGGCGCTTTTGCCCTGCCCAGACACTAGTATGAATGATCTTCAAGAACAGCTGTCCGGTGCGAGGGTTGAAGATGATAATAGCTCCGTTGATTGGCTTTGTTGTAAGATTGCCTTCGAACGTCTTGTGGATCGTAACACGGTAGACATTGGTGTCGTCAATGAACAGCTGGATATTGTTGCTGAAAAGCTCCGAATAGTTCTGTGAATTCAAGAACTCCTGGTTGCTTTCCGAAGCATACAGCTGAAGACCCTTTCGAATACGCTCTCTCAGGACATACAGAGCAGGATTCGCCTTCATAACCTTCGCCATTGCCTGTTGGATCAAAGCCTTCAAGCCGGGGAAGTATTGACCATACGCAGAATAAAGATTGTATGCCAAGTCAATACCAATCATGAGACCGGTTGCCGAGGGATAGATACTCATACTATCCGTTGTGTAGTCGAGATATTTGGCGCGAACATATCTTTCGATATCATGGGAATCATAATCACCGTATCTCAGCTGCACGTCGACCCAGAATTTGTTTGTCGTCGTAGGCTCAATGACATCCTTTGTATCGAAGAGAAGGGATGGCCTTGTAACATTCCACTTGTGGGTGGCAAAAAGAAGGATATCCGCACACGAGCTGTTCATCTTGTAAGACTTACGAGGATGGATGGTTTCCTTCTGAACAGTTTCAATGCCGAGTTGCTCCAACTCCTGATCAAAAACTTGACAAAGATCCATGACAACAGACTCGTGGATTTTCTGCCACAAGTGAGCACGGAAAATCTGGATCAGAGAGATCTTCAATGTCGGAATCTTGCCGTGCAAGAAGATACCGGTAAGATCAAGCTGGACCTGGAAACCGACGTAGACGTTTGCTCGGTTGATAGTGGGAGACCACCACAAGGTGAATCGACGATTTGGAATTTGGTTCAAACCGGATCTCTGGGCGTTTGTAAGCTTCTTGAACTTCATCGATTCTTCGAAGCCGCTGTTGTGCAGTACCAGAAGATCGTGTCGCAGGTAGAGTTGATCTTGATCGACTCGGAAGCCGGCCCACTCCGTCGCCTCGGGTTCAAGACGGATATCGTTGATAGTGAAATTATGAGGTTGTGGGGTTATGGGCGCAGCCTGCTTAGGCAACTCGAAGTCAGGACATCTGAAGGCTCGATACGATCTCCTTTCCTTGGGGTCAAGGGCAGCAAAATCGGCGGCGGTCATTTCCACAGTATCATAGCGCTCTGCTGCTGAAACTTCGGGCAGATCCTCCTTTTCGTTCGTACCGTCTTGTTGCTCTGTGTTACTACTCGACCCTGATGGGAAGGCATCCCGACTTCTGGCCTTGCTCTCCCGGTGAAGCACTAGGATATGGTTTGGCGTGACCACGAGATCTTCTATGCCTGCGTCAATCTTGATGCGATAGAGACGATCTTGTCCACTGACAATGTTGAAAGCGCGACGAGGCCCGCCATCAGGACCGAGAAGCAGATCTCCTTCTCTGACATTTTCGACCTCTACTTTGGTACCGTCGTACCGCAGGAGCAGTGTTCCATTGGCAAGGCACGCTCGTTCCCAGAACAAGCCTTCCCAAGAAGGGAATGCCGTCGCCTTGAACAATGTATGTTCCAGAATTGTTTCAACACCTCCCAGGGCCTGGATGACATCGGTTCGATAGGCATTCAAGTTCCACAATTTTCCGTCATGTCTTTGGCTCGTCCACCAGAAGGGGTTGTTCTTCATCAGCTGGTATTGTTTGAACTCCGTCCGGGCTCGGAAACCCTTGTCAAAGCTAAGAGTGCTGCGGTCTTTTTGGAACAGGGTGTTAATACGAGGCAGACCGCGGTCCCAGCTGTCTTCTAAATCTTCAAGCGTCAATCTGCGGTTTTGTTGCATCGCT
Organism: Polytolypa hystricis UAMH7299; assembly: GCA_002573605.1. NCBI lineage: Eukaryota > Fungi > Ascomycota > Eurotiomycetes > Onygenales > Polytolypa > Polytolypa hystricis. The sequence continues at coordinate 25,218 of PDNA01000169.1, read as the reverse complement.
TCCTGTCGTTTTTGTGAATATTCCATCCAAACGCGCTGGGAGTCGATAAATTCCGCTTCCCACGGAATAATATAGCGGAAGATGTTGGGGATGAGCGTCTCTTCATCGTGAGACATACCAGCTCGGTAGTGAGTGACGCCAGTATCAGTCTGCTTCGACCATCTCTTGTCGCTTGCAGGGATAAGGATGTGAGAGCCGGAAATCATACCCAAGCCACCCAATTCCTTTGGAGTGTAGAATACAGCTGGCGGGAAACGAGAAGGCATTTTAGAGTTCAGTCCAATCTTGACCCTGGTTTGAATCTTGGTCTCGCATTTGACGATGGTGTCCAGCAGATTAACGGTTGACACAGCAGCCTCGCGGTAGTATGTGAACAGAGCAATTAAACTGGTGTTCCATTTGTTCGCAATCTTCGTAAAAGTCGTAGAACCAGAAGACATAAGAATCTGTCTTATCCGATTGTTGAATTTCTGAATGTCTTCCTCTGTTACCTGTAAAAATGCGTGCGCCGTTCGCTCTTTCGTAGTGTTATCCATCAAGGACCAAACGCTATCTTTGACCGAAAATTCCTCGTTCTGATTTCGGCTCTTAGGCAGAATACGGACCTCGAAGCCGCACATAGAGAATAGGAGATTAGGGTTATCCTTGCTGTATACACTAGCAAAAGTATCATCCCATTCGATCGTGGTAATAGACCTAGGGAGACGGTTCTTCAGATCCCAGAAGACAGCACGGCCAAGATTGACATCGTGCCTCATCAACCTCATCCGCGAATCTCTCGGCCAACACTTTTTATTACGATACCCGATAACATTCTCAAAGTTGGGATCTGGCTGCTCGGTCAAGAATCGCTGGATCAAATCCCGGGATTCGTCTGCACTGAACCTGAAGAAGACCCAGATTTTGTCGATGTACCTCGAGTACAGTCGAATAGGATGTCGTGTCTCGGAAGGACGGTCGGCGAACTGCAGGAAATCGTTCGGGCTTTGGGGTGGGCCAGCTATTTCGCTCGCTCGTTGGAGACCAAGCAAAAGAAGATCAATAACTAAACCATAGTACTGGAAGACGAAGCCGGAAAACTGAAGGCCACGGATTAAGCCATAGCTGTTGGTATGATTCATGTCCTTATAGTTTAGCTGAACGTTGTTCTTCGAAGTTATGTAGTCCGCCAAGTTGTGGTCCATAATAAGCCGAAGGAGACGATTGAGGAGGGTGAGATCGATCTTTTCATAAACCTTGGACAGTTCGGTTTCGATCATGACATTACACTCTCCATCCGCAGTCTCCCAAACATTGGACAAGTTGTTGATACCCTGGGCCCACTTGTAAACGAGCAGTGGAGGAACTTCCGAATCTGAAGGCTTGATCCAAGCAGGGAAAAGATGGCGCTGTTCCGCTTGATACCAGAGATACTGGTCCAGATATGCATCCGTGATCTTCTCGATAGGCTCGATATCATAGACTGGGTTTATGCTGCTGTAGTTGTCGTTCATATCAATGCCAACTTCTTTGAATGCACGCTGCGTAAGGAGGAATCTCTTGATTCGAGCAAGGGTTGTTCCGGGAGAATCATATGCCTGCTCAATAAGGGCAAGTTCCTCTCGCTGACTTTGGTTCAATCGACCCTTTACGGAGTATGCTTCACGTAAACGTTCAAGAGCTAGAATCAAAATCTTTGTGTCGTGCTTGTAGGAAACGCTAGGGAACGGAATAGGAGAAAATTTTCGGGACTCAAGCCAATGCACAGTCGTCGTATAAATGGCAACAGCCTCTTCAGAAGAAACATAGGGTCCATCCTTCAGATAGTTGTGCTGCCTCTCTTGTTCAGCCTTGAGCCACAATCTTGTTAATCGACCAAGGTTCTTCTTCGCCACCGTTTTGTCCACAGTGGCTCCGCGTCGAATTCGCTCACGGTTGTAATGGGCAACTGATATCCACCAATCTGCCTTGCTCTTGACATATCTCAAGATGATATTTTCAATCGGCGCAGGAAGTCCAGGTACCTTCCACGGGATATTACTCTTCCAGCATCTCCACGCTTCGGAAAGATGTTGTAGGACGGTATTGACCTTGTTTTGTTTGATACCCTCAGGCATCATGTCCATGAGATCTGCCATCACTGAAGCCCGAAGCTCCAAATCAAAGTGAGACTCGACTCGTTGCTTGGTTACCGTCTTTGCAACGCCCTTGCTATGACGGCCCTCAAATTGACGAGACAACAAATTTCCGAGCCAGCGTTCAAGAAGGGGGATAATTCCACGTAGGAAGAAGAGCCAGACTCTCCAAGCCGGTGCCCAGAAACCGCACCCAGGTCCCTTACCAACAGGTCCGGAATTGAAGCGGTAATATATCAAGTGCTTCAAATCTTTGCAGGACCGAATTTGATGCATCAGTTTGTACTTGTACCTATACATACCAGTCAACTGGCCAACATGGTTGAAAGCGTACAGAATGCCATCAGCGAGTTGGAAAGCATCAATGTTTCCTAGGCGATACTGAACCTGGGCGTCGACGATCAATTTAGTCAAACGTAGGATTTCGCGCATCAAGTGGAATGCGTTTCCGAAACGCGACTTTTTCCGTTCTTTGGTCGTCAATGTCTTCACAGGCTTGAGGTTAAAGTTATAATCCAAATGTAGGTAGGTCAGATTTTTACGGTGAATCAACAGATTCAACATGTTAAATCCCTGACGGCAGACTTGAAGGCCAGCTTCAACCCAATCAATTGTGGTTTGCTGGAAAAACTTCGTGGATTTCAAAGTCGTCAAAAGGTCCTGCTTGTTCTGTGCTTTCGATTTCTTATTATGCAACGAATTCAGGACGTACGTCTTCAGAAGTTTCTGGTACGAGACTCGGACCTTCACAGGCTGACCCGATGGACAGTGTTCTAGATACCACTGCTTGACCAATGGAACATCTTGGGCGCGAACCATTTTACCAGAACGACGATCGAATGGGAACGGAGCCCACCAAAGACTTATGGCAGATGCTGTTTCGCTTGTGTATAGCTCCTCGTCTGCCAAAAACGGCTCCATCTTACTAGGCAACTCGAACTCATCTTCGCCATTACCTAGCCCAAATATTTCGTCCTCATGGCTCACAGTAATATTTTTGGGCGCAACGGAACGGGAAGATATAGGGTTGATAACGGGATCGAAGTAGAAGGCGGGAAGGTTAGGGTCGTCGGACCGTACGTATACAGCTTGCGGGTGGGAATACCACGAAAGCTTCACGCTTCGCGGTAGGGAGTTGAAAAGGTATGGGAAAGCTACTCGATACTCGGTTCGAATAGGAGCTCGGAAAATAATGCGGTCAATCGCGTTGAATTCGCCAAAGTCCTCGTCATTCGGGTCGACATCTTTGTAGAGGGGCTCAAACCGGGGCCCACCAGGGATGGCAACATTCAGTGCCTTGGCTGTTAAAAAGCTGTTAAGATCGAACATATGGAAATAGTTCTTATCAACGACGTCGCTCAGCAGCTGGTGGCTCAAGCGGTAAAGAGTGGCCATCTGAGGTAGGCTCAAATTCCATTTCTTATAACTCGGGCCATTGACGTGAGGAGTGTCAAGCAGGGGTCGATGATCGTATAACCATTCGTATACGGGAGAATCCTCAGCCTCATCCAACTCCATCTGGATAGGTTCCAAGGGCTCCACGTCTTCAATATTTTCCGACCAAGACAGCGGCGGCTCTTCGTCGTCGAAGGGAGGGAACCGCATTCGTTTGAAATGGCGTCGATCGCTTTTTTCCCGTCTCATGCACACCCACATTGTCGCCCACTGAGCGTGATAGACCGGCTCAATAACACGAGGAATCTCGTTGACCAAAGTCAAGCAGCCGTTCACATGATAAATGACCTTGACTTCTCTAGCAGATTCCCAAGGCATGGGCATATTCTCTAGAAGCTTGAGAACAGCATGTGGCATGAACTTCAACGCGCCCAGGTAGCTCCTCTTGTCTGTGCTGAACTTCTTTTGCGACACATCTCCGATATCTTTGACAATCTTCCGCAAATGCTCCGGGGGCATATCCGCCTTTTGGCTTTCCACGAATCCAGCCTTCCTCTTTTCTCCGAACCGATTTCTCTGGGTCCTTAGCCATTCCTTTTTCTTTTGTCCAAACTTAGCAACCACGGGATCTGCTGGGGGACGGTAGCCAGGGGGAGGCGGCGCAAGGGGCATGGAAGGAGGAGCCGCAGCTCCCCATCCTGGAAGCGGGGGAGGGGGTATTGATGCCATGATGGATGGCGACGGTGTCGAATGATTGAATTAGCTGGTCCTTTAAAAAGGAGCTCAGGGTCGACGTGTATCAAGTCGCGTTGGCGTAACCATCGGCCGACTGAATACCTCTCCAAACAAACAGTCAGTAAGGTACAGCTCAGCGCCCTAGCAAGAAACACCTGGTTTGGTCAGATGAACAGCAATATCTGGAGGATATAATGCTCGTAAACAGATAGCAAAGCAAAGCATCGCGTGTTTGAAGATTCTCTTGCTGGTGGCGGCTCAAAGTAAACTCACGCTAGTCCATGTGTGGCTTAGCGCTGGCTCGCCAATTTCTTTAGCGCGACTCGGGGGTTGAGGGCAACCCACACAAAAACAGTTGGATCGCAAGTTGAAATTTAATCTGTCAACGACGACGACGACAACGACCACGCCAACTCGCCGAACCATACCTTCTTAACGGCAGAGAATCGAGGACAGTCAAAATGGCCAACGCTAGACTTCAATACGTGAGTAATTGCTGAATCAAGGTGCTGGAGGTGCGCGAATGCTGATGAATTTATCTACAATTTTAGCGACGTCGGAACCCGTACGTGCCATATTCCCTTAATCGCTTCCTGGAAGCAATCGGTTCAAAGATGGAAAAATCGACGGTATTGACGAGTTTTCACTGCTAGGTACAACACACGGTCGAACAAGGTCCGCATCGTCAAGACTCCTGGCGGAAGCCTTCGATATCTCCACATCAAGAAGAAAGGATCTGCTCCAAAATGCGGTGACTGCGGCATCAAGCTCCCAGGTGTTAGTACTATTCGTTTCTTTCGGTGCACCACGTCTAAGATTACAGGATATTTGCGGGGGAGACCTTGAAAGCGATTGGTCTCAATTGTCTACCGATCCCAAACAGCACGCAAATATCGATCGACGACACGGGCAAGTGAAGGCAGTCAGATAGCTGACGTTGTGTGTTTTTCGATATGTTCTAGGTCCCAGCTCTCCGTCCCCGTGAATACTCTCAGATCTCCCGCCCCAAGAAGTCCGTATCCCGCGCCTATGGTGGCTCTCGCTGCGGTGGCTGCGTGAAGGACCGCATTGTCCGGGCCTTCCTCATTGAGGAGCAGAAGATCGTCAAGAAGGTGCTGAAGGAGTCACAAGAGAAGGCCGCTGCCTCGTCGAAGAAGCGTTAAAAGGTTGATATGGTCGATGGCTGTGATGAAAGTGTGTCGGTTGTACCGGAGTTTTGAGGATTCAGCGTGGTAAAAAAAAACTGGGCCAGGGGAAGAGGTTAATCATGGCTATGCAATGTCATTTTAATGCATTAGTGACATGACGGGCAATCCCTGGACGACATTTTTTTCGAAGTTGCTTGGTTTGCGGGTATTTCCAGATTTTCCATATACGACCAGCTGTTTCCCATCAAAGTACAATACCAAATGAATAAAATCAGTTCAACGTCGTCTTCTTCTTGCAGTTTTTTCTTTTTCCCCTTTGGGACATGATTCTGCTACAAATTAATGCTTAAAGGCTAACTCGGTTCTTGATGGTGCTATTGGCGTTCAATGATTTCTCTATCTTTTGTTTTCCGGTGGATATAGCTCTTTTGGTATCTACACATGCCGCTGGTTCAGAAGCGTTCACCTTTTGGTGATGTATAAGCGAAAGGAACCACGTCCCACTTACCCATTGCGATTGTCCTTTTTGCAGGTGCAGGGATATACGGGTCGATGGACCGAGACCATCCCAACAAGCTCGGGGAGCTCGAGGTTCAACCACCTAATCTATACCTCCCTGAGTACACAGCCAAACGTCTTCGGTCTTGCTTCAAAACGCACGCGCACACACACACACACCAAAGCAGCGGCAGGGGCGGAAAGCAGCCCATCTTGGTGATATCGAACAAGGTGATCGACATATTGAAGACCCTACGGATGCCTACAGCTCGATTATGCGCCATCCATGCACAATTATGCCTTGGAGCGGGGGATTGGAAAAAATACATAAAGCCCCTCCTCGGCGATCTCTACCTGCCGCCACAGCCTCAGCCCTCAGGGATGGTCTGACAAACCCCAAACCCAACAACCTCTGCCGTTATAGGGAGATTCTGCACGGCTTTGTACAACCCTACGGCCCGCGGGGATCCACACTCCTTGCAACGTTGCTAATCCATCATGATCTATTAGTAGAAGCCCGGGCACTTATAACTCATGACCTAATATGATTATGGAGATACCCCGGGAGACCCTGGTATATCTCTTGCATTGCGCTCTTTTCCCAAGGCGATGAGCTGAAATAACGTGTTAAGGGAAAATATGGTGGGAAGCGGCATGTTACAACATTCCAGGCCACATTGAATTGGTACACTTTTGTAAGCGAAGACGCACGCTGTAGGAATCAGTCTCTTTCTGCATGTAGCAATGTAGGGTCCAGACCCTTCAGTATTCAAAAAATTGTATTCTTTGAAAGGAGAACGTCGTCCGATAGAAGCGGACAACCCATACGTCATATGAATTTGCATATGCGTACTTACTTCTGCATCCAATTCTCGACAAAGGAAGACGTTCGATCGAGAAAGCCGAGAATAATACGCGAGGGTTACCAACCCTGTCTCCTAAAGATAGAGACTTTCCCGGTGTATCTGTACCGTGTACACCGGAGGGATGCGTTGATCTTTGTGAGACTCCAGGGATTCTTTTCTAAATTGGTCATATGTGGCACGTATTATATATGCCTGGGCGCATACAAGCCTGCATATCCCAGTGAGTATAGAGGGCATACCCAAAATCATACACAAAATAAATGAATTGTGTGACTGAGCTTCTGCATACCTAGGTATGGCTGTAAACACACCTAGACCTCGACACGTGAGGCTGCGACTTCAGCAGTGACCTTAACTGAAGCGAAAAATGACATTGTCAGGGGGCATGGATGTCAGCTTCGTAGTTGCGGATATGTGGCCTGTCCCAGTTGACCATTGCAGGTTTGGTGAAATAGCTGGAACAGCGGCGAATAACAATGTGGGAAACATAAGAGCATACCCCATTATTGGTTCTTATGCACGCTATGACTGTGGAAAGAGATATCATATCACAGGACAAGTATAGTCGCGAGTGCTCCCTTGCAAGGCTAGCAGATGATGGAGCAATTAACTTCGATGACAGCCGTATTCTTCAGGAGGAGAACAGTATGTAGCTTTCAGGAGTTGATACAGCATGGAGATCGCGGGACACTCCCTTCTCGGCGAAAAATAGGAGATATGTGTAGCCAGTAGCCGTAAAGCTATTTCTCTTTCCTTTCTTTTCTCTCTCTCTCTCTCTCTCTCTAGTTTTGCTTCTTCCCCCTCCCCCCCTTCCCCCCTTCAATACTTTCTAAAGCTAAAAAGCTCGACCTAATACGTTCACAGTACGTCAGCGTACCATCTCCCTAGAGATTTTGTATGTTCAATGCTAGATCGAAAAGTAGTTCGACAAAAAGGGACCAGGAGATTGTGGAAGAGGGACTTGGGTGACAGACAGATACTCGTTCGGATCGCAATCCCCATCTCAGGACGAATACTCTGTATTGAAAATAAACATACGGTTATTATATGACGACACGAAACGTTGGGGGGAGTGGCTTGGGCTCCGGCACATGTACTGCACATAATATATGCGCTGCGCACCATCTCATTATTGGGTCTTCGAGCCTAGATTTTATATACATAGCCCGTCCTGCAATATGCAAATAGAGTATCATCAGCAACATTTAGAGATTCTTATGCAAGAAAGCACTGTAGATCTCTCTCTCCGCCAAAGAGGAAACGCTTGCCGCAGGTGCAGGTAGATACTTCACTGTAGCGGGTAGTCAAGCCCTGCTTCATGGAGGGTTAGATATGGATACATGAGACCCAAATCTTAGCTATGAACCGAGACTGAGATATCAGTGCCCCCATCTCAGCGTTTTCTTGGTTATGTATGTATGTACATAAAAACGGGGATCTTGGGAATCAACCATGGCCGCGATGTGGCCCGGGGAGAAAATGGGATAGGTATATCGTGGATCGACAAACGCCCCAAACGAACTTGATGCTCCTTCCTAGATTCTGATTCAGAGGCTCACTTCTCCCGTTGCTTACTGGCCGGGCGCCGGGAGGGCTGTGCAGCCCTGCACAGACCTCATTATTGGAGCGGCTGGGGGTTCCGGGTTAGTCGTTGAAAAGAACAACTGCCACCATTTTCAACTGTGGAAGTCCAATCGAGAGCCGTGGCCTAGATGCAGGCATAATTAGCGAGATGTCCAGAGTAGTTGAAGATGAAATACGCATGATGATATGTGTGTCTTTGTCGACAGACCCTGCGCGGTTGTGAAGTGCATAGTACTATGTACAAATATGGATCTGAATTTTCAAGCTTGAGCTTTGAACTCTTCGGATAGACGCTCGAGGCCGAAACCCCACTTTATGAAGAGGCTGAGACCGCGATCAAAGAAGGTTTGATGAAGCTCATGTGTGGCGGCCTAGGCGCTGATGAGCCCTCCCGGGGATGTTAAGCCCGCAATAAGTAGTGCACAGCCTCAGCCGCCTGTTGAAATTTCATATCCTGGGAAGCACCTGCATCAGTGTGGTCTTGCATCCAATAGTGTCTTTTCGATATGCATGGGTAAAAGCTTATGCAGACTCAGAGAGGAATCCGACTTGCTCTATCAGTGGCAGCCTGCCAGCCTGCCAGCTGAAAGTCTAAAGAGTAGAAGCTCTGTAGACATCGGCGATGAAACGTAACTATCTAGTCCTTCTGCAAGGCTCGCAAGCGTTTATGAAGGGGCCATTCGAAGCAGAATAGACCATCGGGGACTACCCGTCAGCGCGTCCACCACCAGGCTGACAGGACGTATATATGTGGGTTGCCGCGCGGCAGGGACCAAAACCCCCCAAAGACCCAACTTGTTGGGTCTCGTCTTCGCCTACGAGATAGGATGTTATAGCTATGCGGGGAGCTGCTGATAGGAAGGAGCTTCGAAATCGAGACGCCTCCCGTCTGTGCTTGATGCTTCGCATTATTAGGGTGGTTCCCGATTACATCTGCATCTTTGATCGGCGTAACCTGGGCTTCAGGACAAGCGGGAGGGTCCACCCGCAGCATGCTCGTGAGTTGTCACTTTGACATACCCATGGAACTCGATATTCAACCTGCTGCTTAGCGCGTCTGCGTGGCACGAAAAGTCTGAACTGGCTACGTCTACTTAAGGAGAATGATTAACGCGATACGAGGAAACTGATACGCTCCGACGAACAGAGAGCACCACCAGAAGCAGCATGTACCAGAGTATAAGCTGTCTCTATTGTAGTGTAATGTACATACATGGGGCTATTCCAACCAGTAGACATAAAACGCAGATCGTAGCTGTCGTCGAAAGGAAAGAAAAAAGGAAAAAAGGGGAAAAGGAAGAAAGAAAAGCAAAAACCCTGGCGCATGCAATGACCCTTATATCGTAAAAGGAAAGAAAATCACGGAATATCACCAAGATTGAAATGCTTTAAATGGCCAGTTGTCATGAAAGCACAGAATATTAACACAAAAAAGCTTGCAAGCCACACCCATGGAGAATACATCAAGCACTGAGAACCAAAAAACAGCCGTGAGGTGAAACCTGAGGAAACAAAAAAGATGTCAACAAACAATAAGGAATCATAGTACAAAAGAACATGTCGCATGGGGAAAGGAACAACCAATAAATCATGCATGATCATTATAAGTCGGCTTAATTACAGCATGCTTATCCAACAGGGAAAATCTCTGGAGTAAGATTTTGCGTGTCAATATCCGCTTCATGGTAAAACACGGAAGGGTGGCCGGGGAGACTCGTACACCCGATCACATCATCCAAGGCATAGCTATCCATGAGATCTATCCTCGGGATTGCAGTGGATATCATCTGGCTGTAGTCGTGACTGACCGCGTGAACCATAGCAGTATCGTTGTGACTGCGATGACCCAGACTTGTGGCGCTTGGAAAGTGATGATCCTTTGGAGAGCCTTGCGCGGCATGCCTCATTTTTGCAGCCTTTTTAGTAGCTTTGCCGCCTTTCGCCCCTGATTGCTGTCGTCGTCGTGCAGACTGATCAGACATGGCGCATTTTCGAGTCGGCCCCGGTTTTCGATACCGTGTAGTCGACTGTACTCCGTTGTGGAGAGCTTCCGGAGTGAGGGACCAGACATTTCCTGACTTCCGCGAATGGCCTCCAGGGGATGAAGGATCTCTAAAAGCTGTAAACGCCTGGAATATGTATTTAGTACGCTATGAATTGACAAAACAAGTTGGCGGAACACCACTTACCGCATTCATGGACAGATTATGCCGTATACTATTCTGCCAACCCTTGGACTCTGTATTTTTAGCTTTGTTTGTATTCTTTTCAAACCACTCGTAGATGTCTCTAAGAGCCATCTTGTGCCCAGGGACAGATTGGAGGGCTTTGGATATCAGAATAGCGTAGGGCTCGTCGGAAGGTATGGGATCATCATCTGCCTCATCACCCGACGCAAGATTGCCAATATCAGGCGCAGCTCGATCTGGAGTATGCAGTAAGTTCATAGACCCCCCACACGGACTAGATGCCATAGTATGTGCGGGAGAGTCTGGTGGATAGATCCCACTTGTCGGTCTTGACGCTGTATGATCATCAGAACGTCTTCGTTTAGCCGAGACTGAAGTCATCTGGCGCGCTGATGATGATTGTTTCTCAGGGACATCGTCAGGTGAGTCGATGCTCCTGAAAGGAAAGGAGTCTAGATCCGTGGGGTATGAGCTTGCGATAGACGTAAACATATCGAAATCATCACTCAAATAACTGGAGTGCCTATCTTCGGCTTGCGAATGGTGTCTAGCCATCTTCGTGCTAACCGGTGAACTCTGATCTATCTCCAGAACCCATGGATTTGGAGGCGATAGTGAGTTTGATGATAGGTACTGTGGTGGGTGTGAAGAGGGTGTCTCGAATGACATGAAATCGATGGGACTGACGGGCAAGGCCAGATGCGAAACGCCGTCCATGGAATTTCCCTGGTAGAGAGCTGATTCTGAAAGGGAGGGTTGGTGAACTGATGGCATCTCGTAGGAGAATGTATCAGCAAAGAATGGGTTGTCTTGGAGGTCTTTCGCGGATCTCAAAGGGACATAGTCTGTGTTGTCTATCGTCATCTTGCGCATATTGAGAAGGTGATTTAGCACTTCCGTTCTCATGTATCCAAAGAGATCTTTCGGACAGTGGGGTCGACAGCCTTCCGTGAAGTGTAACTAGATGAAGGTTAAATGTCGGTAGCTCTTCTAGAAACCGGGTTTGTGGGACGAAGATATGGAGAAGAGACAGCGGCTTTCCGGGGACGAGAATAGAGGCAACCCAAGCCATAGTTGTATAGAGTATATGCCAGCGCACAAGACGATACTCCTGCAGACAGCCCGCAAGGTGACTAGGAATAGGGAACAAACAAAGAAGAGGTTGTGATAACTAATGCTGAGGGCTTTGGGGTGTTGAAATTCTGCTCTGCCTTAAGAATGCGCTCTTGTGGAACAGCAAGCTGCTCTTCATACGCAAGGCCAATTAAATCCAGGGATGCGAAAGATTTGATTCTACGCTAAAGTAACGGGAACCGGGAGATATGTCAAGACGGTCGACCTACCGATAATTCACGCTGGTTAGGTATAGAGACGGGAAGCTGCAGCAGCAGCACGACTGGTAGTTGGTTGACTTCCCTGCAGAATTGCCTGCCCGCCCTGGTGGCTGATGGCCGACTGATTGATGCGCAACTTTCTGGAATGTAGCATCCTTCTAAGCATATCAGCGGACAGCCTAACTTTTTTGAGGAAAACAATACAAGCTCAACATGCAAAACGTGGCAACAAGATAAGGTTGGTGATGACTCTAGCGAATATGTCTACCTAGAAAAGTTTGCCCTTGCTCATTCTAAGCATAGGGAGATTTTCGAGCGATGACAAGCACATTATGACCAAAAACCTCCGCGTACTTCCCAGAATGACCTCCACGTGATGAATTTAAAGATAACTGGCACAGCATGAAGCGCAGAAGCAGGCATTTCCACGAGTGGAAAAGGTGATAACGGGCAGCCAGGCGGTCCTATACTCAACTTCTTGGGCATGACCTACAGAAAGGCCGGGGTGTGCGTGGGAAATCCCTGTCGCCAGCGCTCAAAGCGTGGTGCAAATGATGAAACCCAAGATTCAACCCGGACACTACATCTGGACTTATCAACACGTGGAAATTTAATTTGTTGGGGAAAGGATGATCCCAACGTCTGCGAACAGAACTATGGACATACATTGAGTGGTTGTTATTTTCTCGTATAATCATAATGCAATTGTTTGAGCAACAATGTGCCTCACTCCACATGAAACTTTCGTGCAACATGACCCACCCAATCGCGGACGGCAACGGCAACGGAAGGAAGGAATTATTTGCGGTAATATATCTGATAGAGTCAGTCAGTCATCAGTGAGGCTCGAGAGGAGAAAACAAATCTGGCACCATACCTTCTTGAACTGGAAATGCAGTTGCAGAATTCCCTAGATCGAAATCGTTAGTTTGCCTTACAGCCCGCTGAGTCCAGCATCCAATAGGCAAGCAGTTTTGTGGATCGGTACCTTGTCAAAGCTGCTTTTAAATCCCCGCTCCCTCTTCGCGCTATAGTCCCATTCCTTGTCCACAATTCGGAAAGCCAAGTCTTCGTAGGGCGGACCAGCAATAAAACGGATCACACAAGTATCTTCCTCGCCAGCAGGTGCGAAGGACTGGCCACGCTTTCGTCCGTGCTCACGTTCTATTCTATATGTTGGGGCTTTCGTTTTGTCGATCAGGTCTGGATAAAAGATATTGAATTTGTATCCTTGGACGACTTTAGGTGGTGGATTGTCGTAATCGTAATGCGTCTGGTTATATTTGTTCCACTCGTAACCCATTTGGACGCGATTAAAATATCTCGGCTTGCGAGGACGGTACTTGTTCGCCCAAGTTGGTTTCGCTGCTGAGCTCAAAACTTCTTCACCAGCGAAGATCTCCTCGTTTTCGCTTACTCCCCTTGCAACCTCGCGTTCATACAAGGCCCTCGTTGCTTGCGAAAAATCCTCGTTTGGAGTTGAGGCAAATCGAGATAAGAACGATGGGGCAGAAGGTTCTGGAGCCTTAATGATAACTGATGTAGATGGCTTCTCCAGTGTGCGCTGCCGTAAAGGAACAAAGCCCATTTTAATGATTTTCTCGCGGTCCGAGGCCTGCGGCTCTGTTAGTACAACTTATAGGAAGTGAACAGATAGCAACACATACCACTTTACCAAGAAATACCTCTTCATCCAGTATTTCAAGGCCTTTGTCTTGCGAACGAAGTTGAAGAAGCGGCTCAGGGTCCAATTCAAGAATAGTTTCTTTGCTCTCGGGAGCGGGCTCAGCACCCACAAGAGGTGCGAGAGGCGCAAGTTTCGTGCGCACTACTTCCGCCTCCTCACGTTGCTGCTTGCATAGGCCTTCCACCCTACTGTCGATAACGACTTGATACACTTTCTGAAGCTTCGCCCTAGCCTTCCAAACGGTTAAACTTCGAAGGAGTTGTTCCCAGTAGTCCGTATCGATCGGGTCGTTTGAACTAAGCTTGCGTCTTATCTGTACTTCAAGTGTCTCAAGTTCCTCGTAGGTCTTCGGGCTTAGAAGTCGGTTGATATCTGCTAGAACAGAGCTCATGGCTCGATCTTCGGGGGTGGCCTGCGACTTTTGCCTGCGATCGCCACATACTACTTTCATTGTCTAAAAATTTATCAGCACTTGGGACATCCGAAGGCTCAAAATTAGCAGCAACTAACCTTCCAGAAATCGCGGTTTTTTTGGTTCGTTTCGAGGGTCAGGAAGGTATCGATATTCTTTTCCAAGTCGGTCAACTCTGAAGGTGATAGTCCTTCAAATACACCATCGGGATTGACAAGGTCAAGGTCCGAGTCCTCAATTTCATCATCTAACGGGTTTCTTGTAGGATCTATGAACCGTAACGTGATCGTAAGCCAATCAATAGGTTTCGCCCGACCCTCCTTCACCCTTATCTCTGCCTTTTTCTTCGCCTGTCGCAAAACAAAAGTATCCTCTTGGGCCACCCATTCGCGCATTTGCTCCTCCTCTTGAAGCTGGTTTAGACGGGTATGTTCTTTTATGCTCCGGTTCTGTCGACCTTGCGCGCCACCGCGTCGTGCATCGTGGGAGCGGGGAGTTGAGGTCTCGCTGCCATCGATTTGGCGTGGAAGCTTGTCAGGGCGACGCCACGATGGAGGTGATCGGGACCTGCTTCTCTTCGTGCTGGTTCTATCCGGATAGCTGTATGACATCTTGCAAAACCGACGTCGATATCATTCAATCACGAGGCTATGTAAATCGTTATGGGTGATTTTATTCTTAGCATTAGTTGGAGCGACGGAGGTCTCGAGGAGCAAAGTTATCTATCATTCACATTAGGAAAGTTAGCCGAGGTCGGGGAACCTTCCTTTCACTGCGTGGCAGCCTGTAAAGTCAAGTTGTAGGCAAAAACAACACCCAGGTCCATACAAAAGAACTGACACGCTCTGTTTCTACAGGCATGTTGACTATATAGGAATGAGATGATATTTAATCTTCTTTAATATTCTCTCTACAGACTTTCCGTGACCTTGTGATACCCAAAATGCCCCGCGACTGGAAACGACTGCCTCTCTCAGGCAATGGAACCCCCCCTTTACTCTACAAGTATAGCACAACCTCTGCGGGATATGAGATATTCATTACGGATTTGGCATATATTTGGACCGAGAAGCTGAGCCATAGTCGGATTCTGGACCGTGCATCGGATGAGGACACAAGCATTGATCCAAGTGAAGATGACGAACAGTTCGCCGTCCTCCTTGGGAAGCTCAAGGACGCGCTACAAGGCGCTGACGGGTCTAGGGTATTCTTCACAAAAGACTCGAAGGGATCAGATCTCAAGTTAAGAACGAGCACAAAGCTTCCTGCGCCCTTATATCCGCTCAAATGGACATTCCAACTATCCCGATCGCCACAGAACGCGCTAACGAAGCAAATACTCCTCCCAGTACTAAGGGGGGAGGCCAACCATGAGGCCCGTTTAAACTCTCTTATCGAACATTTGAAAGAGAAAGATTCAGTACTGGGCAGATTATTTGACAAGATAGAATCCTCCGGCGTTGATCTGAGCACGGTATTTCCCGGAATGGCTGGCGTAAGGCTCTCTCGCAAGGGATCGGTTCTATCCCAGGCGTCAAAAGCTATCAAGGGAGTCGCACCTTTCGATGAAGCTGCATGGAACACAGAGTTTGAGGCCCGAAGTCCTGATAGCTCACTGGGTATGAATATTGCCAAGGAACTTTCAGGGCCGAACTCTCCGTTTGAGGAGCAAACAGATGTTTGCCCTACAGATGGTTGGTGGAGCCAGCTCAGTGCCACAGAAAGGGCATCCAAGCCACCTGAAAAGAAAAAGCCAAGGCGATCCCCAACTCCTGAGCCTGAGGAAACAGCTGAAGAGACTGCAGATGAGGATGATGACTTTGAGGTAGGGGAATTTTCTCCTTGTAAAGCGTATTTCTCGTACCATATACTAACCGTCTCTAAGGTTCGCAAAACGCCACCAAGACAACGAAAGAAACAAATGCCTGCTGCCCAGAGTGAGGCAAGCGATGATGAAATTACACATGAGGCTAGTGATCGGGGAGGCAAACGCCCAGATCGTGCAGATGACTCTACGAGAGGTGCCTCATCCCTAAGCCAATCACCTCCGCCCCAAAAGAGCAAACGCAAACCAAAAGGTTTAGGAACTATAGGCGGGAAACCCAAGGCAACGCAAAGGCCCTCAGAGGCGTCCTCAGCGTCCGACCCTGACGCCCAAGATTCGCCCCAGAAGCCGAAATCTAAGCCTAAGAAAGGGCTCGGTACCATCGGAGGTAAAAAGCCAGAACTTCGTAAACCGAGCAGAGAGTCACCAGAATCTACGGCGTCAGATATTTCCACTGCACCGGAAAACCCTTCCAAGGCGTCTACTCCCAAAGATACCCTTGCTGAGACAGACGAAGATGATGATGAAATCATACCGCAACATGGGAAACGCAAAAAGCCAGCGGAGGAAGACACGGATAGCCAATCCCCAGAAAAGAAACCACCCCCAAAGCCGCGAGGCGGACTAGGCCAAATCGGTGGTAAAAAGCAGCAAAAGGCACCTGTGGAACCAGTCGAAAAGAGGCCATCAACACCTCCAACAGCCAGCGAAGACGAAGACGAAGGGGAGGAAGAATATGGTGTTACAAAATCCATCCCCCAACGAACCAAGCAATCATCGCAGGCAGCAGCTCTCCCCAAGCCCAAACGGATAGGGAAACTAGGCATGATTGGCGGTAGTAAATCGCCGCAGAAGCAGAAGCAAACTGTCCAGCGCAAATCACCTCAGCCACCAGGCGACGACGACGATGATGATGCAACCACCGCCGACGAGGCGGGTGACACAACCATGGACATCGACACATCCCCGGAGAAATCTAGAAGAAAACCACCCGTCGGCGACCGAGCATCTTCTTCTCCTTCTCTACCTCCCGCTGTGAAAAAGGCAGAAACACCGCCACCTCCTCGTCCGTCAGCTTGGCAGAAGCCCAAAAAGGAGGACCCCAAAGACGAAACGCCTGAAGAAAGAGCGAATCGCAAACGCGAGGAACTTAGACGGCAATTGGCGGGTAATAAGAGCGCTGGGCCGGCAAAGAAGAAGAGGAGGTTCTAAAAAGTCCCCAAGCAAAAAATGGTTTGCTGTTTGTATGTACATGAAACTGAATGTTTCTGAATGTTTGTTAGTCTTTTTTTACTTTTCTTGTTTAGGATGGTTAGGAGTCTTTTTGGATGAGTATCTTGGGGGTGCAGCCCCTCCTTTCTTTTTTACTTCTTTGCTGTTTTTCTTTTTGCCTCTTTGGAGCAATAGTTGATAATGACAAATGATACTTTTCTAGCACAGGGGCATGCATTCATTGATAAAATCTCTCTCTGTTTATAGCAACCTCTTTCTCGTCTCTTTTTACTACAGCCTATATTATCATCCGAAAAAATATAATTATAACTAAAGCATATGAAATGTCACTATTTCTTAAATATCACCTGTCAAATTTAAAGATAGCCAAAATATATCTAACCCCTACACATACAGGGGCACATCAGAAATACCACAAGAAATGTAAAAAACAGAGGATGAAAAAAATGCACACATAGTTACTCATACACCCCAGGGGGAATTAGCTATATGAAGATTTAAAAAAAAAAGTGACCAAAAAATACCAAACACCACCATCAAACAACCCGCTAATTATGCAAGGGGGGAGGGGGAAGGGCTGGTTCTGCAAAGATAACAAAAGTCTAACACTGAGGACCACAAAACAGAAAAAAAAGAAAGGGACCAAAAAAACCCCACTTGATGAAGCCTTCTTCCCGACTCAGACACATATAACTCAAGGCCCAAGAAGGGGATCGGACATCGAATCCTTCCGTCCACCGCCATCCGGTCCACCCCTAGTATTATTCTGCTGAGGCCTACGCCTCCCACCACCACCACCACCACCACCACTACCACCACCACCTTGCTCATTGGGCGTGACCAAACGGACCTTTTTCGGGGACAGCGTATGCGGACCGCCACCCCCACCACCACCAACACCACTAGCAGGGGCGGTAGTAGCAGTAGCAGCAGACGACGCACTGGCATGCATCTGCGCGACAACGCCTAACATACCCCTCACGCGCTCGACAGCCTTACTCTCACCCGCCGCCCACGAGTCGCGCTTCGCATAGCCAGTCGTAGGTTTGCGGCCAAACGCTCTATTATTAGCGCCACCAGCGCGTCTATTGTCTTCGAGCATGGTGAGACGATTCTGTTCGCGGCGCGGGCCCGGGCCGCAGTCATGGAGACAGCCGGGCGTGGCGCAGCCGCCGTCGCTTGTGGGAATGTCGCTTAGCCAGGCCAGTTGGCAGGCGGTGTGGGCGCCGTGGCCGCAGCCTTGGCACCAGGCCCAGAGCGCGGTGCCGTGAGGTCGGGATGATGGGGTGTTGGGATGGGGTTGGTTGTTGTCGGTAGATGCCGGATCAGGGGTTGTGGTAGAGTCGGGAAGGGTATGGGGAGATGGCAAGGAGCCTGAAGAAGTTGGGGATGAAACGGCTGTGGGTGAAGGTTGATCAGGGGATGTAGGGGATACTGATGATGATGATGATGCAGAAAGCTGATCCACCCATTCCGCAGGTGGATCCTGGCTCATGCATATCGTGCAGGGTGGTTGAGTGACGCCGCATCGATGGCATTTCCTATTATCCCTGGTTGGATTTTCAAAGGGCTTCTTGCACTCAAAGCAATAAACATTAATAAAAGTATCTTGCTGCGCGTAATCGTACACAGAAGGGTACAATGGAACGCATGAGAGTCGAAGTTCCGCAGCTTCAACAAACATTCGCTCTCTCAAGAGTTGACCATTGTATGTTTTGAAGATCAGCTCACGCTCTTCGTATGGGAGGATCTTTTCACAGGAGCGGAAAAGAATGTGCATTTTATGCAGGAGGTGGGCTGCGGACTGCATGTCCACTGGGGAACTCGCGCAATAGTGTCTGATGGCTTCTCTGATAATATTATGCGCGCTCCAGGGTTTGGAACGAGTGAGTCCAGGTGAAAGAGGGAGAACTGGGAGTCCGTCACCATTTTCTTCCGGGGCAGCAGAGTTGGGAGTTGACTGACACCGAGAAGTCTTTGGAGTGGAGGCATGTGCAAGGCGTGCCTTGGCTGGGGATTTGGATGGGCTAACGGCTCCTTCTGATAGGAACGGAAGAGGACTTGACGGGCGCTCTAGATGAACTACGTTAGACTGAGTGGTATAATCATCAAGGGATAGATGCTCTATGGAATGAGAGTCTCTTCTCCCACGAGCGGGCCTCTGCGGAGAATGAATGTCGACCTCTTGGATCCTCTGCAGCGGGCTCTCAGCCGCTACGGACCATCCGGCATCATCAGTATGTGAAATTCCTTCGGGCCTAGAGAGCGGAGAATACGGCTCACTTATGGACTTGCCCCTCTGAGAGCTATCAGTGGATGCAGAGAACATTGGGAAGCTCTCTGCAGAATCATGGCGTGCATAAGTTACTGGGGGTGGAGGTCTAGTGGGATCATGGGAAGGGGCATCAAAAGACAACAACCTTTTTGGGAAACGCTTGTAGTCTCGCATTGCAGCCTTTTTCTCCTCGACTTTTTGATCATAGTCCTCTTCTTCGAGGCCACGGGTCCCAAAGCGGTCTGGATCATGTAGACGCCAATTGCCCATCCTTGAAATAGCACGCGGTGCGGATCTTTGCCCCTCACTGAACATGCTGCCGTTAAGGGCCAATTCTCGCTCACGCAGACGGTCTGGAGACAGACTTCTAGGGGAAACTGGCCGAGCTCTTGCTCGTGATTCATGATCCTCAGGACGGTCGAATGTCTCCTGGTCAAGACTTGTATTCGTGTCGCGCCGCCTTAGGTGCATGGCGCCTCCATTTGAGCTGAGGACTGACGGCGGAAGTGGCTGTATGCTTTCAAACTCATCATCAAAATCTGACGCTTGTGAACTACGGCTGCTCCCACTGTCTTCAATGGGTGAGTCTGGCAAGGGCCGTGCCAAAGGTGTTGTCATATTTGACGTGCTCTCTGTCTCAACAGTCATACGAGCATGAGCCTCAGTCTCAATCACCCCTTTGAACAAGCGACTCTTAAGCTTATCCGGATAAGGTTCTTCTAGAGTCTGAGATCGTTCCATGACGCTATCATCCCTGGAGTGCCGTTTAGCCGAGTCCTCGGCAGGAGATTCCGCGACAGAATGTTCCTCCGCAGCGTTTTTGAGTTCCTGCATAATTGCAAACTTGATGATTCGCCAAGTCTGTGCCAATCGGTACAGAGATGCATTTTCTGCATGTTCTGCATTACCATCGAATGCATCCAGGATATTTTTCAGTGCATCGGCAGGTAGCGGTGAAGGATTTATTAATAAAGGCACGTAATTTTTGGCGAGATACCGAAAAACTGCTGGGTCAAGGGTGGCTCCTGAAACGTGGCCGATAACGCCAGTTTGGCCGGGTTCGAAGACCCCGGTTCCCGCAACCGCTTTTTCGAGCGGAATAATTTGTGGGCCATCTTCCGACATTGGGGGTGTGCCGCTAAGCGACTTGGCCGCTCGTGCATAAGTTGTTATACCGGGCCGTTTCCGCAAGGATGACGGAAGAGCGGGTTCATCCAAGCCGTCATCCGTCAGGCTCTGACTGGTGGCCTTCTCACCGCTACTTTGTCTCTCGGATTTGAGATCAAGGAATTCTGTAGGTCCAAAACTCATACTCAGCCCCCGCCTCCTTGGGCGCTTTTGCGCGAAAGCGAGGACATCGCCAGTCGGGCTCCATGTAATAGCGCATTGCCTCCGTCGCTGAATCACCTCGGGAGCAAACCTAATGTCTGTCTGCGTGAAGGTTCCCTCACTGCTGACTGACCACAGTAAATCGTTCGAATGCCACAGAAGGTCTGACGGGGAGCGATTATATCGCTCAAACTCTCTAAACGGGATGTGTGGTCTCCTCAGATCCCAGAGATGAATACGAGGGTCTTCTTGGTCGTATGATGTAACAAGCTGCGTAGACTGCCAATTCCCGGCATCTTGGCCCTCCGACACCCAGGAGGCAGGCCGCCAGCGGACATTCAAAACCGCCTGGGGAGCACGAAACTGGAAGCAAGGCTTTTGCCTTCGATCTGAGGAGGAAAAGTCCCAAACTTTGACTTGCCTATCAGTGCCACCGCTGACAAGATGTTTCCCATCGGGATGCCAATCGACGGAAAAGCAAGGCTTCTCATGCGCATTAATTTTCATCAATGGGGCGCTTTCCTTGCGGACGTCCCAGCGTAAGATGGCACCGCTATCGGTAGCCGTAGCGAACTCAACGCCATCCGCAGGTGACCACCTAACATCCCGCACCGCCTCACTATGACCGTTGAACCGATGTTTGCTGCCGAAACTCATGACACCTCTGTCGCCCGATACCATGCGTAGGTCCCACATTCGGATTGTTGCATCCTGGCTGCCTGATAGTAGCCATGCCGCGCGATGCGGGTTAAATGCCAGCGTGTGAACCTGACGATTGTGTTCCTGAAAGCGACCCAGCTCCAGGCCTGCACGGGTCAGGTCGTAGATTACAATCCGGCCATTTGCTACGGCCGTCGCAATGATGCGGTCGTATTCTGAGTGCGACCATTTGACGTCTCTGGCAGCCAGCTGATCCTTGTGTTTTGCAGACGGCCCTCCTGTCGAGACATTATGGGTGGAGGAGTGAGCGACGATGGCGGAGCGAAGGTTGAAGTCTTCGGCACAACCGTCTGGAGATACGTGCACGGTCTTTAAGATTTCACGGCCCGCAATGACGGCATGGGTCTTTTGGGGAGATATATCTAGAGCAGCGATCGGTATGCCGGTCTTGTGGGTGACTGTCTGCGACGCGCCTGGACTGTAGGAGCATGTACTCAATGATTAGATTGGAAACTTTGAATCCTTTGACTTTTTGTTTTTTTCTCTCTTTTTTTAACACAGCTACATCCAGACTACAGTTCAAGGGCCAAAGGAAGCACTATCATCGTAGAGAAGATGCGGAGTAACATGGGGGGAAATAAATAAGCGACCAAATGACGTACCGGGATATTGAGTGTCTGCCAGGGTGAGGTATGATGGGTGTTTCCTGATGGACGCTCTGCTGCGGGCTGGGAGGCCGGGATCCGTAGATAAACGGATGGGCGAATCGCGCAAGGGCACTGGTAGCCCTATGAGCGTATCTCTGGGGCGGTAGCGGAGGAGCAGGCGGCGGGGGAAGGGGAGGGGCCGGAGGAGGGAGCGCGTCGGCAGAGGGCAGACTGCGATGCGAGTCTGGCATGGCGCATGAAGAATTCTCCTTAATTACCTAATGCTGGGTCGAAGATAGACGACCGGATGACAGCCGACGATCCATGTTTCCGATGGGTAAACTATGCTGGCTGGTTGGATGGCAATGGTGGACACTGGACGGACAGAAAAGCGACGGGAGGAGGTCTCGTGCGTTGTGAAGCTGAGGGGAAGCCAAAGCCAAAGCCAAACCACGTTGAGCGCACCAACGGCAACGATGACGAATGCTGCTGAGCACACGCGCCAGACGGTGGCGACGGTGCGATCATCCAAATCAGCTGCTCGATGATGACCAAGGGCATCCAGCACTCTGGCGCAAAAGGTGGAGGAGGAGGTGAGGTGAGGTTAGTTCGTGGTTGGTGCGTGGTCAACGGCGCGGGAATTGGGGGGCAATCAGCATTGTATCCCAGCACAGCCAAGAAAGCCCATAGACTGATACTTTTATGCACTTGCAGCTAATCACAATCCCAGCCAGTGCGACGTTATTGTGTATTTATCAGGCATTTTTTGGGCGAACACGAGGAGGAGCACTGAGCATCACAGGATACCGCCCGGTCGTGCCAAAAATATGATGTGTCGCAACGGGACAGACAGACAGACACACCGAGTCAATCGAAGGTGTAGATAGAGGGCAGAGTACCACGGACACAGACACATAGACACAGACACGCAAGACAAGGACAGCCCAACAAAGCTCCACACCAGCTGCATGAAACACGCTGATGAACTGTGGCTCGAGCCAAGCACCGCTACAATGCAAGCCCTGCTACGGAGGACAGAAAACCAGGGAGCAAAGGCATATTTGCACCCCCAAGCTCCCAGCTACATGGATCATGGGGCATCAGCCGGATTAAGCACATCCAAGCAACCCACCTAGCACGTTGGAGCAATGCAGCCCTTCTGCATGGTATGATGGTCTGCAAATCAAACCCGCAGCCTGCGAAAGTCCCAGATGTCTAGAGCGGCTTTTCATCTGGCTTTTATGCAAGGCTAGATTCCCTCACCCACACATCTCCAGACTCCATCCGGTGCAGGACATGCAGAACTGCCATACATATTTCCCTAAATCCTGGATCGCTGTTTGGACGAATTGGAAAATCTCGACAGGTGCGGATCCTTTTTCCCGGAATATGGAAACACGCTGATTTGCAGACCGGAGACCTGGGTAATTATGTATTCTATCTACAGTACATGGATGCACCTCTGATGCGGAAAGATTGGAAATTCAAGATTCATTATTGTTGTCTACACCCGGTATCTATATCTCGGCACGCAGACAGGGCTGATGATGTGTTTCTCTCTGGCTCGAACATCCCTGAGACACTCGGACACATGAGGGAGAAACGCAAGAGCCGAGGGATGCGATAATATTAAACAAAGTTACATAACTAAGCAACCATGCGGCATGTTGATTGATCTGTCGATTCCAAGATTCGTAATTCAAATATGTATGGCCCATACATTAGTTGTCGGGCATATGCGCAAAGTGAGTAAGGATGGGCGGGCACTGAGCTTCTTTTCCTCAACGCTGGCAAATCTAGAACCTTGACTTGTGTTTGCGCTGACTTCATTCTGCAGAATAAAAGGCAGAGAGCTATCCATAGTTGGCTGCGCAAGGAAGAGGACATCCACTCAAACGGAGTACATAATAACTCTCATATATCTACGTCACTACTACTGCGTCTGCCCGTCATCAGATTCATGGTTGACCAGCAACAAAGATTCCCCACATGGGGATCGCTGGGATGAGTTAGGCTCTACTAGCACGCTCCTCAGCTCCATTTACTACTTAGTCGAGCGATAGTAGTGTGTGTGTGTGTGGGCATTGCCGAGAGTTTTTGCCTCTTGGTGTCTCAACATGACTGGTGTTTGGCTGGTCTTTCACATGAGCAGCGTCAGTTGGGCCTGTTCCGGTGACCTCGACTCCTCGAGACAACACGTAGCGAAGAGGCAATCGTTGGTGATTGTCCCCTCCATGATCTATCAGGGTTCAAGCGAACAAGAGTCCAGGCCTGCAAGAATTAGGCTGTTCAGACCAGGAAGTCGCAAGTACTGTTCGCTGCTCCCAGTTAGCCGGGGGAGGGTTAGTACCCGATACCTGCTCTTCCCTGCTAGTGCGGTCGGTTTGTATGGAGGCCCAGCCAGTCCGTCGTTCCCCGAGGAAATCACCCATTCTGCCTCTGGAGAGTAGTGGACAGACTATAAAATAATAATAATATGGATGGACAGTCGGCGAGTTTGAAGCCAGCCCACCAAACTCACCACTACTTACCCTGCTCACCGCCTTGGTGTGGTCTCGCTTCTCTCACCGACTGCTCCGGCCACATGATGGCAGACAGACCCTGAGGGAGAGTTCCGAGGTGGGCGGGAGTACCCTCAAATTCCGGGATAGAGGATTCAGGAAGCAGTGTTGATGCAGGAAAGTTCCGGAGTCAATAGAAGAATAAGGGGTAAGCAACAGGGGGGAGGGCCAGGATATTAAAGTTGGGGGTGTGCTCACTTGCAGAGTTACATGGAGAGAGATGGAAACACATACATCCATCCAGGGCACGATGCTGCAACAAAACAAGGAGCAGTAGCAGAGATAATAATCTTACTCCGTATTCGCTAGCAGTAGTTAATAGTTGTTGATTCCAAACTTCGACCATGCTTATTGCGTGCAGCAAAATAATAAATAAAGCCCGTTTCTGATCCGAGAGCGCATTGACAGGTACTTTTGCACTTGGTCTCGTGGCTGCGATGAATTTTCCACCGTGTGTAGATCCCCCCATCTAGCTCTCTGGAAGTTTGCCATCATTATCACTCCCAATTCAATTCCTCCGTGCTTGCAGCCATCATTCATAAGTCTCATCTCCATAATCCATCCCATACCATACCGGGGTTCCAACGGGTCTTGTTGCAAGGACCCAATCACTGCCACACACCTCAATCCGCCTCTGACGCCACCCTGCGTCCTCCCAGGCGTGTCTCTATCCAGTACTAAGTAACTAGTTCCAATCCATCTCTCACTCTCTCTCTCTCTCTCTCT